>VZTN01007677.1:204340-217288 GCA_013400515.1 Erpornis zantholeuca
GGCCCGGGCCGCGAAAGGAGCGCGGGGCGGCTGGTGGGGCCGTGGCGAAAAGGGGGCTCTGTGGGGAGAAGGGCGGCAGCGGGGAACGGGGATATCAGCGGGGAATGGAGATTAACAGGGAGCGGGAGTCAGTGGGGAACGAGGGCCATTGGGGAGAGGGGATTTCTGAGGAGTGGCGGTCAGTGGGGGAGCGGGGATCTATGAGGAACGTGGATCACTGGGGAATGGGCATCAGTGGAGGAGAGGGAGTCAATTGAAAGAGGGAGTCGCTAGGGAATGGGTGTAACTGCGTGAGAAGGCTCTGTCTCTGGCCCTGGTCACAGAATCATCAGCACTGGCACAGGTTGCCCAGAGAAGTGGTGGATGCTCCATCCCTGGAAACGTTCAAGGTCAGCTTGGACAGGGCTCTGAGCAATCTGGTATGGTTGAAGAGATCCCTTCTCGCTGAAGGGAATTGGACTGGATGGTTTTTAGTGGTCCCTTCCAACCCTATCTATTCTATGATTCTGTGCTTTCTAAAACTTACACAACCCTTGTTGCCCTTTGCTGGAGATACTCCAGGACCTCAATGTCCTTTTTCAAGTGAGGGGCCCAAAACTGAATGCAGTACTTGAGGTGCCTCACCTGTGCCGAGTACAGGGATGGTAATCCCGGCCCCATCCACCCTCAGGTGCCCTTCCCTGCCTCTTACCACCGTCCCCCAAGTCAGGTGAGGCTGGTTTTGAAGCAACTGTTCTTGGTTTGGTCATCTGTAAAGGAGGCAAGGGCCCTAGAAAGGACGGGAGCCCACAGCCTTAGAAGCCTTGAAGCTCTGTCATGTGTGGTTCAGGTTGGTCATCAGGAGGAATTTATTCACAGAAAGGGTGATTAAATATTTTTGTGGGCTGCCCAGGAGGGTGGTGGAGTCACTGGCCCTGGTGGTGTTCAAGAAAAAACTGGATGTGGCACTCAGTGCCATGGTCTAGCTGACAGGGTGGGGATTGGCCACAGGTTGGACTCGATGACCTCAGGTCTTTTCCAACTGAATTATTCAGTAAACTCACTGCAGAGGCTGACTTCTAAGTCAGCTAAGCAGTATATCCATCCCCCCACCCTCAAAATAACCCAAATCCAAGAATATTAAATCTACCATCTGTCACCAAAATGCTCAACAAGCAAGCAGGAAAATAACCAAATTATCTGCCTTTGCATAAATGTGGGTTATTGTAGCAATTACACAGGCCTTGCAGAAAATGGCACATTTCCTTGCCAGAAAAATATTTATTTTGTGATCCTCTTCTTCTGCGTCATTTATTTGAGCTGTGTCACTTAATCTCATTTTGAATTTCTGCTTTTCAGCTACAACAACTGTAAAAAGAACTTTAGACTGATAGATTTATTGCTCTATCTATTCATGAGAGATTTACGTGGAGGGAATAAAAAAGGGAAGCATATTAATTCACCTGAGGTAAAAGGCTTCTGCTCATAAAGGGTGGGGATGCTTTTGATGTGAGAAGATAAAAATTGACCAGCTGCTACAACAAGCATTATCTCCTCTAGATTAATGCACTTCTTCCACTGATGCCTGGCTGTTACATGAGGAAGAAAAACACATTAGGCAATTCCAACATTTTGAACAACAATGAAGACAAATGTTATGTTAATAACAGAATTGCGTTTATTTTTATCCAACTTCCATTGATTTGAACATGAGAGGAGAGTGCTGCTCCTCACACAGCTGTCTTTGAAGAGAAACAACAGCCAATGCTTTTGTTAATCATTAAAAGTTATTAAAGGGCTGACTTCATAACAACTAAGAGACACCCTGTTCATCTCATTTTAGAATAGTTCTTCCTTCTGCTGCCAACATATTTGAATAGCCAAGCCTGCCCTGCTGCCTGAAGCACAACCACATTCTTCCAAGGGCCTGTACTTCCACAGGCTCCCAGACCCACCATTCTTAGCCCTACATCCACCCAAGACACATTGCAAAACCAGACAGCACAGTTGCATCACGACTTTTTGAGAGCTTAACCCATAAATACTCGCAGAAAAAGGATGTACAGAAAGAGAGAGCAGCACTGGTATCATCTGAGCTAAGTTTGTGTGGAATTTCCTTTTGCACAAAGAGCTGGGAGGGGAACAGGGCAAACCTGTTACACCAGCATGAGCAGGGAAACCTGTCCACACTGAGAGATAGAAATGCTCCAACAGTTCCAGAAAGATAAAGGCCAGAAATACAAGTTTTATATTATGATGGTACATTAGAATAAACCATGCCAAAAACTATCACAAGTTATCAAAATTACTGTGGACAGAAGGTCAAGACAAAAACTAAATAAATTTAATTCTATATGTTTATAGAACTGGATTTTTCCCTATTTCTGACTGTCCTTATTGTTCAGCCTGAGACTCTCCAAGGCAGGGACTGCCACTTATATTATTACTTTCAGTTGTGCAGTGCCCAAAACAACAGGGCCTGCAGCTTGGCTGGTCCCTAATTACTAACATAATTAGCAATGACAGGAGCATTAAGAGCCCTTTATGCCAAAGTAGATGCTGGAAAGCTCAGTGGGTTCCAGGCTCAAAAAGTAACTCAAAAATACACTTAGAAGTCACATTATCTAGCACTTCTTCACTCAGTATGCACAATCCATATCTGAGCAACACAGAAGCTGGGTAGGAATTTTCCCTCAGCCACACTGAGAACAAGACCATGCAGATCTGTTATCCAGATATGGGCCTATTCCTGTAAATTCTCTGTTTATCTCTCCTGTTGTTATGATTCAGAACACTCCCAGATTCAGCTCCAAAACCCAAGCAGAAGCAATTCCATTTTTAGAAAGCCAGGACTTTAGGAAACCCCAATCCCCCTTGAAAACAGCCAGATTCACTGTTAAATGATTGAGAAACCATATAAAGTAGATAAAATAAATCCCTAAACTACAGTTCATTCTCAACCTTTTTTCTCTGTGTTTGTTTACTTATGCAAAGCAAGAAAAATCACAACTTTGATAGCATGGACAAGCATTTCTAGCTTCCAGGATACAGGAGGAAGAGGACGTACCTTTCCCCTCAGAGTTATCACACTTACAGCTGCTTCCCTTCGATTTTACAATTATCCATGTCCAGGATAAGGAACATAGATGTTTCTTGTAACCTCTCATACACTGGGACTGAAACAGCACCAGGAAAGGAAGAGGACACACCTTTCCCAGAGGCCATCATCACAGCTGTTTCCTCTCCGCTGTTACAACATTACACAGATCACTCAGACACATAACAGGAGACCCCGGTGCTCTTTAATGCCCCATCAGGGCCCAGAGTGGCCTGATCAAGACCTGATAAATCCCTAATAAACCCTAATGACCCTGGCCAGGCTCACCTGAGACCTCTGCCCACACCCTCTGCCCATGGACCCAGGAACTCAATTCAAACTCTGGCCTGAAAGCCCAGTTGTTTGCCCAGTTGTTTGTTAGGGGGTCTCCCCCCCCCCCTAGGCTATGTCTGGCTGTAGATCCTGTTGATATGGAGCCTAGCTTCCATCTGGCCTTATCTTAGACCTGCCTTGTCCCTGTGGACCTGTCCAGCTATAATTAGACCATGACTGACCTTGGTTACCATCACCCAAACTGCAGATGGGCTTCTCAACTTAGCCTTGCCCCTGTCTCATTGCTGTGAACTCAGCAGATCACCTCGATTTTGGCTGCTCCCAGCTCTGACCCCTGAGCCTGCTCTTCTCTCTTTCTCCAGGGACTGTGGGACTGGGTCCTGAATGCCTCCTGCCCTGGCTCTGTGTTATCTTTCTCACCTCTCCATGCCTATACCCTGGCTCACAAAATATGTTAACAAAACAGCAACCTGCTTCATTCTGTGCTGAGCTGTACCTGCAGACTCTCCCTCCATCATGATTTTCTGACACTGCTGATACCTTCCATCCAACCTCGATAATTGTATATGATACACTTAAAAAAAATCAGTCTGTGAAGAGTTGTAATTGTATGTTTAGTTACAATTAAAGAGTAAAGAAAAAATACATCCAGGCTGACAACAACTGCATGTACTGGGAACTGCAGACTTACAGTAAAGTGATCTTGTGTTGAAAGCTACAATGAAACAAATCGATGTCACAATGAAAGTTATTGTTACAGCTTATTAATGATGGTCACGGGCTGCTTTGTGTCCTAATAAAGATGAAAATTTAGGTACAGACATCATTTAACATAAAAAAATTTAGAAAAATGCATAGCCAAAGAAAGTAAACATGTTTTAAATTCTATTTTTTGTTCAGTTTTTATAGATTATATGGGAACCTACAGGAACTACAATCCTAATAGTTGGTGAAGAAACATTGAAAAAAATAAAGTTCTTCAGAAAATTTCTATTTTGTGGCATAAAAAATCCCTAATTGCTATGAATCATCTTCAGACTGAAGATGATTCTTCTTAAGGAAGGTTCTGAAGGAACCTAAAGGAAGCATCCTCAGACTAAAAAAAGGGTCTGCAGCTGAACCAAATCCCAGAATTATAGGAAATTTCTCGTGCTCTTTGACTACTCAAGCAGTCATAGTGTGCCTGGTGCTTGTTAGTGGAGCAAGGTACGACAGCCTGTGCTGAAGCTGTGGTTGCAAGCAGCTGTTTCTCAGGAGTCAATATTACAAAAAGACCCCCAAAAATCCCCAGCAAACCCCCCCCCCCCTCCTCCCCCCATAATTCCAAGAAAATATCTCACCGGAGTTTTTTAGAATAAATCATCCGATGTTTGTAGCTCCGTGCAGTGCAAGGGCTGATGCTGCCAGGACATCTAGTGGCACCCACACGTACTGCCCAAAGAAAGAACATTACTAGAAAAACACTTTTTTTTTTTTTTTCATGCTTCCAGATATTTCCTGGTACAAGTCCAGGTTTCTTTGGCTGTTGGTGAGATTTCTTTGTTTATTTTTTTTACCTAAGAATATACAAGGGGGAAATGAAATTGTGAGAAAAAATGTAGAGGAACATCTGAATCATCTCTCTAAATAAAGATGGGATATTCTACCATAATCTTGATTGAAAAAAACGTCAAGGCCATTGATTTTTCTCTCCCTTTTCACCCTCACTTGCCTGGGCCAGTCCAGTTGTTTATCTGTCTCTAGATAACAGAACTTGCACAGCTGTTACTCCACATACTGAGAGGGAAAATCAGAATGTCTGAGTTTTAGGAGCTGAAAGCTCCTGATTGAAAAATTAGATTTATTTCCATTGATGGCTTCCCATTGCATAGTCTTTCCATTTTTCTTTTAGCAATGTGTCAACCAAAAACCCATTTTAATTGTCCCTATTCACATTCACTTTGCATCTTGTGTTACTCTCATTTTGAGCAACAAGTAATGGAAACCAGGCCCAATCTGCATTTTTTTTCACTTGTAATTGGGACTACAGCTACTTATTTAAATATTTCAATAGGTACAAAACTATTCCTGTTAAGAAGCAGAAATCCCTTTGTTTGTTACTTTTTTTTTTTTTTGTGATTTTCAAAATCAATACTTTAACCCTGGCTTTAAATAGAAAGGCAATTTTCCTGTTGTTTGGACTACCTGATGTTCAGACGTCTGCTGTTGCCATAGCTCCCAGGAAGAAGCTGGAACTTACTGGTAGATCCACGGCTGAGCTGGAAACAACCACTTCACCCCTCCCTGTAAACAACCATCCCACATCTCCCTGTGGACGATGCTGCAGGGCTGAGGTAGGAAGAGCTTCAGTCTTTTTTGGGGATTTTTTTTCGTGTCACCCCACAGAGGCTGGTCTGGGGGAGGCTCAGGGGGTTTCTTTTGGCCAGTGTCCCCCTCTGTGACCCATGGCCATGGGGGGACCCCCCCACCCAGCGGGTCCCCAGCGATAAGGGGGTCCCAGGGCTGAGGAGGGACCCACCACAGGGCCTGGCTGCTGCCATGATCCTTATTGAGGGGCCCGATCCAACCCGGGGGGCACCGTGGGGAGCAGCCTGTGGGCAGGGGCAGCCCAGCAGAGCCCAGAAGGGCCTCAGAGGAAGAGAAAAGGGCGGGAAGCGCCTTCCCCATGGGGAAAGGCTGAGGGAGGTGGGGATGTTCAGCCTGGAGAAGGTTGGGTGGAGACCTCACAGCACCTTCCAGGATTTGAAGGGGCTACAGAAGCTGGAAAGGGACTCTTCGGCAGGAACTGTAGTGACAGGACAAGAGAGAGTGCGTTCAAACTGAAAGTGGGAAAATTCAGGCTGGATATTGGGAGGAAATTCTTCCCTGGGAGGTTGGTGACGCACTTGCACAGGTTGCTGAGAGAAGGTGTGGCTGCTCCCCGGGAAGTGTTCAAGGCCGGGTTGGACGGGTTTTGGGGCACCCTGCTGTAGCGGGAGGTGTCCCTGCCCGGGCAGAGGGTGGCACTGGATGACGCCTGAGGTCCCCCCCATCCCCAACCCCTCCATGACTCCCTGACAGGACCCGGCCCCGCCCACCGCGGTCACGTGACACACCCCACCCGGCACGTGACTCGCCTGACCCGGAAGTGGCGCGCGGGGGACGCTGACGCTGGAACAAAGATGGCGGCCCGCGGCGCTGGGGCCGTGCTGTGGCTGCTGCTGCTCAGCGCGGGCCCGGCCCGCGCCCGCGTCCATCACCTCACCCTCAAAGTAAGGTCTGCGCCGCCCCTGGCCCCGCTGGCTTGGCCCCCGGGCGCTCTGAGGGGAGCGGTGAGGCCGGCCTGGCCCGGCGCACCTCCTGCGGGCCGGGATTGGTCTCCCCACGTCTCTATCTTCGTCCTGCTGCGTGCCCCGACCCTTCTTTCTTTTCGCTTCTCTCTTCGCTTTCCCCTTGCGTCTCTGCCCGCCCGGGCCCCGCCGTGTTTTGCTTTTGCCGTTATCCTCCCGCTTCCTCTGACCGCATCCCCACAGTCCCGTCCCGCTCATTCTGGCCGCCTATTTCTTAGCCGCGGGTAAAGCGTATGAAGGGGCCTTAGAATTGTGGTGGTTTGAAGGTGCAACTGCTCCACGTTCCGTTAAAAGCGATGTGATAAGAGAGGGCTGAACGTGAGCTCAGGGAGAGGGTTCTGAAAGGGGATTTTATTTGAGTTTCCTTTTAGCTGTGTTCTGCAGTGGCCTTCCTGTCCTGGTCACTCTGAAAGGTTTGAGTGCCTTACTGCCCTTCCAGATGCAGCTGCTTTGCACTGGCCCAGTAATTAGGAGAGGCTGAGGAAGCTGATGCTGACAGCTTTCTGTTTTGTTTCTATAGACTGCTGGGTGTGCTTTGAACGAGTGATGTGTCATCCTGTGACTATATTTGAGAAAAACTAGTTATATTGGGTTGTTGATGAGAAATGGTGGAGGTCAGGGTGAAGATGTGCTGTTGTGCTGTGTGTGAGCAGCTGCACAATTTGGGACAGAGGAACTGTGCACTTGAGTGATGCTTTTTAATGGCTTCTGTGTAGCTCATGGAAAGCTCTGTAAGTCTTCAGAATTGAAATTTTGTTTTGGTTGTCAGCAATATGCAATATTCTGTAAGTAAGAACACTGAAAGAGATAATAAAGTTGTAAATGACTGGGATCTGCATTACTGTGCTGTTGTAGCAGTTTAGGGAGAATCCAGGACTTTGCAGGAATTCCACCTCAGGCTTTGGCATACAATGACTGCTAGAAGGTGTTCATGTCTTACTTATAGGAAATTTCCCAGACTGTGTAGTTGTTTAAAGTGTAACCACATGAATATTGTTGTATTTCAGGAAAAGTAAACCTTTTCCTGGAGCAGTAAATTTGGAGGGTTGTGCTGGTGACATCATTGTTTGGAACAATTTGTGACAAACAGTTGAGTGCCGAAGGATTTCTCCTGGGGTGTTTCTTTACCCTTACGTAGACAACTTTCTAACTTGCCTCAAGCAAATGCTCTCAGCAGGAAACATCGTGGCTTTTAGTCCCTGTTAAGGACTGCCTGGATCAGTTACTAAATCCTGTTTGCTGTTTTTTCAGAGTGGGGTATGGGGTTGGTTTTGCATGTGTTTTGTGCGAGTTGCAGCACGGACCTACCAAGGGCTGTGAGAAGTACCAGCGAGTTAATGCCTTTGCCCACCTCCTTTATAAACATGAGCTTTATTGTTGGAGCAGTCTCTACCTTCCTCCTTCATTCCCTGCTTTACAGCCTTTATGTAAACATTGGTCTCCAACAACTGAGCCTTTTCACAATGAAATCTCCTTTCTGGTGTTCTTGCCAGTGGCTCCTGCTTTGCTTGCAAATGTGCCTTGACACTGAGCCAAGCTAAAGGCCACAGTTTTGTGGGAGTGTTTGATATTAAATTTCCTCAAACAAGCTGTTATTGCTTAATTCAGAATAGCTTCATTCTTGTATTGTTGTAATTACTGTGCTAATGTGCAGCATTTTTGTTGTCAGAAGAACAAGCCACAGTCTGAGTAGTTTCCTGTTCTACAAATAATGTTTTATTTTTATAAAAGTGGAGAAAACAGTTCATTTTTTGTGAGTTAAAGAAACTATTTGCTTGAATCTTGCTGTTAGACTGACCTTACCAGAAATGCTCTTCCTTGGTAGCAATTGTTATCAGCTTCATTAGTTCAATGAGATGCGTAAAAAACCCAAAACACCATAACTAACAAAACCTACCCCCTTAAAAAAAAAAAAAAAAAAAAAACCAACAACAACAACAAAACAACAAAAAAACCCACAAACCCAAAACAAAAAAACCCACAAACCACTACAAAAATTGGAAGTTATGGAAGACCAACAGAAACAATTTTCAGAGGATTCCAGAAGTAGCTGTAGTTGAAATATTTATCTTGACCAAAACCAAGGCCTTTGTCAGACATGGAGTTACAGAGAAAATGCTGGTTTTCAGTGGTTGCTTGTAAATACCTGTGACCTTTTAATGTTGATAGGTTTCAGACTTCAATAGCTCAGGTTGAAAATATCTTTTGCATTAATTCACTTAGTCGTACACAAATTATAAGCCTTGCTGTTAGTCTCACACAAAGATTCTTTCCGGGTAAGCTCTCTCTGGTGGAACTTCCATTTCACTGACAGTGTGATCCCAATTAGATTTAGAATAAAATGGTAGAGAATATTTTTCTGTACATTCTGAGCTACAGGACCATGGATTCCACTCCCCTGTAACCTTTTTCAAATATTGCAGGATCACTTTTTATCCTAAAGGAATATAAGAACTGGGGAAGATTTTTATGGAAACAGGCTTGAGAACTTTGGGTTTGATTGTAACCTGTTACTGTTACAGATCATCTCTTCTCAGCTGGGCAGGCTTAATTTTAAATGCATCCTATGTAAATTAAATTAATGTGTGTGTTAGCAACTTGGATGCTGAAGTATTCACTTGTATTGGTTCACACCTTTGTTGTAAACTTAAATATTTCTGAAGTCAGTAGTTGAGTGATTATAAATAAAATCTGGGTTCTTTCAACCCCTTAAACCTTAGACAATTATTCATATGCCAGTGTCTTTAGGCTGTCAATATGTGGCGCAATAGATGCTCTTGCTCTTGCTTGGTGGCAACTGATGACAGTGTGTGTGTGGGATCATGTAAAGCTGAAGGATTTGTGATCTAAATCTGTAAACTCTAAGTGCTCAAAGCTGAGATAAAACCAGGGAGGAAAGTGGTGTGTGTTGTATATTAATTATCTGCTGGTGGTGGGGGGCATATCAGTAAATTAGCAGAGTAAATCACTTAAATGGAACTGAGGAGCTCTTGCAAGTGCTTTGAATTGAGCAGCTGCCTCTGGTCACGTTTGCAAGGTACAAAACACCTTGTGGCTGGATGACACTGTGTCCCTCTCAAGATTCACCCAAATTCTTGTCTGTACATACAGGATTAAATGCATCTGATGTGCCCTGTAAAGAGTCAGGATTAATTTCCTGTTCTGACTGGGAAATTACATGGAGTTAGAGGAGGCAGATGGGCTCTTGTTTCAAGCACCTTCTATGACCTAGAACCTGAAGACAGCAGAGCTATAATACTTCATTGAACAAAGCATCTGCTGGAAGCCCTATGTCACTTAACTTTTTTCCTCATCTGAGCATTAAGGGAGCCATCTGGTTATTTGCCAGGTTAACTTGATTCTATTAGGATGATCTTATTACAGGTAGATTACAGGTTAGCTGTGTCAGGATTAGTGCCCTGCTATTACAGTGAGTGATATTTATGAGTCAGGAGTGTTTTGTGCAGAGATGTCAAAATCGATACTGGGGTAGAGGGAGAGGAAGAACTTTTTGTACTTGTACAATTCGTAGCTCGGTCTTCCAGGACTGTCTCCAGAACCATTTGCCTTTAGCAGCTGACTTCTCTTTTTAGAGTATTCTGCAATCTGCTTATTTTTTCCTAGGAGAAGCAGGAGGAAGAAACATTTTTTTTTTAGTGCCAACTTGTCAAATGTTTTAAATTCCATTTTAAATTTGATTTTTGATTTCTATTGCCTTGTTTCTGCTTTTCTTCCAATTAATGACTCAGTAGATTTGAGGGACCAACTGCAGACGTTGGACATGACCTTTTGTCACATCTGATGTGGCAGCTGTGTGTGACGTCAATTATTTTTCATGTGAGGTCCTTCAAGGCCTCCTTATTTCAAAAAAAAATTAAAGCTCACTGTACTTCAGCCTTTATCAGCTGAGGAGGGCATGAGAAGAGATCAATCAATACAGTTTCCTTGCCAGACTGAGAGGAAGGAAGGTATTCTGCAGCTAAACTGGGAGTAGAGGTTGGAATTAGAATTTTCCTGCTAGAGAAACTAACCCAAATAATTCTGGTTTTGGTATTTATTCTATTCTTATTTTTTATTTATTTTATGCCCAAAATCATTTGGAGGTATGGGACTACATACAAAACTTTATTTTCTCATATAATTTTCCAGTGTATTAGTGTTTGCCAGTCCAAACACAGATGATCTGAGGGGATGACAATGCATTTGCTAAACACTTGGCCAAACCCCAGCTCTCGGTTAGGTAAGATCCCCAAAGTCACCTGTTTCCTCTCAGTCTGTGGCAATGACAAAAGCCAGCATTCAAACAATAGCTGTCTTGATGTGTCTGCAGTCACTTTGGGGGATTTTTCTATATGTTGTTTATTCAGTGATGCCAGATGTTTAAATTTTTCCAGAATTTTGCTTGCATATCTCCCAGTAGCATAGCCAGGCAGAGGCATGTCTGTTTAATGTTCTTGCTGTTCAGATCATTGGAAAAGTTGATCTATTCCAGTGAAATAGTTGGTTACATCTAAAGGTATCCTAAAGAAATTTGCTGTTTGTGTAATTAGATATTTTGCCTGAATATTCCAGTGTCATCACTCGCCCTGCTTCCCCTTTGCTGCAGCAGATGACTCTGCATGTATTTGTAAACTTGCTTTCCTTTCTAACAGGATGACGTGAGGCAGAAAGTGCACCTGAATACCTTTGGCTTCTTCAAGGATGGTTTCATGAGAGTCAATGTCAGCAACCTTTCCCTGAAGCCAGCAATGGGCTCTGATGACATGGACAGTTTATCAGTGAGTTCCTTCCTATGAATCCTCCTGTGAAATTGCCCTTGCACTGGTGGCCTCCCCTTGCCTCGAGTGTCAGATCCAAACTCGTGATGCTGTTGGCTTTGCTTCCCATCATGAGCCAATTATGAGGATCTGTGTATTGAGATTTATCCCTGAGCACTCTCCACTCTGCTTTAAGGATGAACCTTTAACTTACTGGATCCTCTGCTGAACCCAATGCACAAATCTGTAACTTAATTGAACATCAATTTCCTAAGCAACCCTCTGATGGGAGGTTTTTTCACACTGTGTCCTGTTGTGTTGTAGTTCAGCTTGTGTCAGTAGGTTTCCAGAACAGTGAGAGTCTTATTTTTAAGAGAACTCTAATATTACATGTTATATTAGAGGCTTTAATAGAGTGAAATACTAGACTAGGTAACAGACCTGAGTTCTTACTCTGCTGCACAGCTTCACCTCTTTATTGTTATAAAAAGTAATAAATGTTTTTGTCAAGCAAAAACATCTGGAATAATACTGAAATAAGTTAAAATGTTCAGAGACAGAAGGTATTCCAGATGTAGCTTGGGTTTGAATCATGATATGTTTTTTCTTGCTGGATATGGACAAGTTTGTTATATTTGAATGCATTCTTCTGTCTAATTAGATGATGAGAAAAATACCTGGATTCTGCCTTAAATGTAGGTTAATTTGTTTAGAAAGTGGTATAGTGGTTTGGCTTCAAATTGACAGATTCTTCTCAATTGTCTCATAGGTGGGATTCAGCTTGGATAGAACAAGAAATGATGGTTTCTCCACTTACCTGGTAAGACTTAAGAGGAGTGAACTTGCTTTTCTAAGCTGGGATATCTCATAGTCTATCTGACTCTGGGAATGGCTGGAAGGAATTTTAAAAACGGTGGGGGGACTTTAGACGTGGGCAGGATGCAAAGGATAATTTGGATTTACAATTTGCTGGACTAAGAATGGTAACTTCATGTCCAGAGGGCACTTCAGAGATCTTTGGCTCATGTTACCAGGATGAAGAAGTGGATTACTGTATCTTGAAGAAGACACCGGAGCCAGATGTCTCTGTTGTAATCTTACTTCTGGAGATACCAACTGAAGTGTGAGTAAAGACTGAGCAAGACATTTTAAAGTTACTTCTTTAGTTGAAGATAATGTAACACTTGAGATTTTTGTTAAGGGCTTGGAAAGCTGCTGTGCATGTAGGTTGTTTGTTTTTTTTAAGGAGTTACATGAGAGTTGAGGGGAGTGTAAAAGTAAAAAAGTAAAACATCTGCAGTATAAAATGGTCAAGAATTCTTCCTGCATACTGGAGCGGTAAAGGGACAGCAGGCAAAAGCAACCTACCTTAATTGTGCTGAAGGCATGAGCTTTGATGTCTTGGGTCACTTTTGCATTCAGTGTGCCATTTTATTGTCTTGAATTACCTTTTTTTATGGAAGTACCTTCAAGCCTGCATTGCTTTCTTTTG
>VZTN01007679.1:4704-35019 GCA_013400515.1 Erpornis zantholeuca
TCATTGTCCACTCCTTCCTAACGATTTTTAAAATTTGGGATTTTTTTATCATCAAGCTGACATTTTATGCTAATTTTCTGCAATAATTTTATAGTTTCCTGAGTCGTGATTGTTTATTTAGAATCATCCACTGTTCATGGTAAATATTCTTTCCCATGGAGGTACATATTTTTGCATTTATCAGGATTTTATTTCATCTGTCATTTTGATGCCTAGTCATTCACTGTTGTAATATACTTTGCAACAATATTCTGGCTATTTTAATATTGTCTACCTTGCAAATTTGTATAGACATAAAATTTCAGCACTTTCCCACAAAACTTCCTCTTGTAGCATGCATCCTTCAAGTGTTCAGTATTGCCGAAGCTTTATGAAAGAAGTTATACTGGGAAGGTTCAGTCACTGATTCATAACATCTTTTAGCAAAAATAGTGTTAATTCTCCCATAATGAATTGCATTTATCATTTTCTTTTCCCGATTTAACCTCATCATAATCTTCCTTACAGGAAGAGAAGAAACTGATCGAATAGCATTTGAGCAAATTTATACTCCATCACACTGACTGTTGATGGGACATTTGTTGGTGTCAGCTCTGACTCCTGGCATACTTTCACAAGAGTGGAAGAGAAAGTCCAGTGTATATAATGCTGAAAGTTAATACTTGCCTTTAAACAGTTCTCACCTTACAGATGAAACAAAATAAAATATTCACAATTACTTAACTAAGCTAGGAATGTAATAATTAGAGAAAGTCAATGAAATCTACAGTTCCAATCACTTCATTTTGAGATCAGGATTTAAATACTGCCTAGCTGAGTTATCCTGAAGCTAAAAGATTCTGAATGAATCCCATAGGGAATCTGTGGCAGTCCTGGGAACAGCACAGAACCCAGTAGTCCATTTCTGTACCATCACATGTTTAGATTAATTTAGTAATAATTGTGGCTCTTTTAGATTAAATGGATGGACCAGATTCAGTTTGTCTCACTTAGGTACCCACACTTAGTCAGAATGGATCTGCCTCTGGTGGCCTACAGTGGCACACACTTTAATTCAGTATACCAGAAACTTGCTGGAGATTCAATACCTAAAATGTAGCTAGAAGTTAGAGTCCTACATTAGGTAGATTGAACCTCACCTCTGTTTTCTAAGTAGAAGTTATGACTGGCATGGGCCAGTGTCTTCTTTCCTAGTATACTGTCCTTACAAGAGGAAGGTATATTTGCTTAGCTCAAAGGGTTTTCCAGCCATGAACTGGGTGAAACCTGCAAGGCAGAGGATGAAGGAAGAGACTTGCAGTTTAGCAACACTCACCACAGCAGGGAAGACAGTTGCATCCAGAGGAGGGCAGCTGTGCAGGAATCAGTGGTTCCTACCTGAGCTTCTCACAAACCAAGGGCATGAACAGCCCTTTAAAAATATTAATAATGCTGACAACCATTGTCAGCTCTCAACAGAAATCTAAGAAATCTGGGGGCACTTTGATTAGTTTCCCAGAGTACAAAGCTGTCTTTATCCTAAAGTGGTTTTTTTGCCATTATTTGCTTTGTATAGTGAGATACGTTACAGAAAAACTGGATGACTCCTGTTTGTTCCTCCTATATTCTCAGATGTGCACAAGCTTTATTCCCTCTTCTCTCCAATGTAGAATTGCCTGTCAATAGCAGGGTATCTTGAATGGACATTGATCCTTTCTTTCCTTGGCTGAGGTAACAGAGCAGCAGGGATGAAAGAGGTTGATTCTGCTTTGGTTACTTTTTCCTGCTTAGAAAGAGGGCAGTTCTCACTAACCTAAATCCGTTTTTCACCTAACTGCATTTTTTCCAGGGACAGCAGTTTCCCCTATCTCCATTGTAAATGGAGTTCCAATCAGTATGTCATCAGGCTAGAAGCAAACCACAGGGTAAACCATTACCTTAGCCAAAGCAGTGCCATGCAGCACAAATCAGGAACCAGCAGGTGCTGCATTCATTGCATAAAGGATGCTGTTGCCTTAGCAGAGAAGCAGCAAGCACAATATTATCAGATTATCTCTTCCTTGAGTTAAATACTCCCTCTAGGGAGGTCACCTATACCACTAAGAAATGCTCAGGCATTTGGTGTTATGTAAATGTTATGCTTTTCCTATTTTCTCATTAATAGGAGTTTGCTTTGGAAAAGATACTGTAGTTACCCTCAAACAATTGTATTAAAAAGCTGCTGTGTAGCAAGGATTAGAAAGTCATAGACATGCTTCATTTTAAACATTGACAAATACATTTATAGGAAGAAAGGTTAAGAGTTAGATTTTTCACCGTTTTGTGTAAGGTATCATGCAATATGATATTAAAGTGAACACTGTTAGCCTTCCCTTCCTAGTGTAGTACAAACAAAATTGGTCAAAATCAGCTATAAACACCTCTTTTTTGACAGGTCATGATTGGACAGAAGATTAGGCTTTTTGTAAATTCAAGGAAGTAATTTACTGGCAAGACAGAGCATTTAAAAGGCTAGATTTAGAGCAGCTAACCTAAAATTGTCAGGGTTTTTTTGTTCGGTTTTGGTTCTGGGATTTGTTTTTGTTGTTTTGGTTTTGTTTTGTTTTTTTGGTTTTCTTTTGGGTTTTTTTTGGTTTTTTTTGCTAGGTACTGTGGAATACTCTGGCTCAGGCAATGTAATTTGCCTTTCATAGTCTATCACAAGGCTCATGATTATTTCTTACAACAAAATATTCAGTGCAACAAATTAGTAGATTCTGCTATGTTGGTTGGGCTGCATTCCAATTCCTGCCTTAGTGATGCTGGCTGCCTTCAGCACTGCCAGCACAATAATTATTGCTGCCTTTTCTAGACCTCATGAAACCAGCAAGGTGATCACCCCCTTGGAACAGCTGGGGATATGAGGTATGAAAAAGTGGAAAGAAATTGCTGCAGCTCTGTGCTATCCTGCCAGCAAGTGCCACTTGAATGATGACAGCTATTGGCAGGGATAGGCCTCTGCTGGAGGAGAGCTTGCAGCAGTCCTAGATTATAGCTTTTGCTGCTTCTAAGAGGACTTGTTGTGGGCACTGAGTTAAAGAAAGCAAATTGGAAGGTGGGGAAAACAAAGATTCGAAGGCAAATGCAGAAGGGTGGAGGATAAATTCCGACAAGGAAGCAATTTTTGGTTTGCTGTATGTGATTGGCCCTCCTTTTGAAGGAAAACCCTTCTGCAAACACCATCATGTCACCCCTGCAGGTTTGTTAGACAACCCTCTCCAGCCTTCCTCACAAAGTTAAGGCACCAATTCGTGTCAGCAAATGGATGATATTCTTCTTCCAATAGAGAGAGGGATTTATCAGTGTTTTATCAGTGTTGTAACATAAGAAGAGCAAAAGGAAAGTTTAAAAAGCCTTATTTAGGTATTTAATATTACTGTCATCATTAAAATGCCTTTTGAGAATGTGCGGCTGTGCCTGAGTGCATAGTTTGGATAAACAAATGGGTTCAATCTGGGACACAAAACTAGCCTTCAATACATGAAATATACACCTAGTAAAAATCTGACTTTAGTCTCAAATTAGTTGATGTAAATTGTTCTCAGATAAATATTTTTGACTGCAATAAACATTTATGCAAATAAGCAGGCCAATTATATCCATCTTCAGTATCTCTGCTGCTTTTCCAGTACTTCCCTTTCCTTTGAAAAATCTAATTTTAATACAAATATATTTTTTTCTGGACAATCTACTTTCATGGAAGTGTACATTTTCACACCATTCTCATCACTACTGGCACCTATTAGCTCTATAAAATATAGCAAGCATTCATCTCGTATGTTTAGTCTTTTGTCAGAACTTTGCATCTATCCTTTTCCTTGTCTCTCACATTTTAACTTTTCAATATAACAGGCTGGGAGGAGAGCTTTGTGATTCACCAAGTTGGAACTTTATTACAGTTGTCCATTTTTCTGTATTTGTTAGTTTGTAGGTTGATAAAGCTTGGATGCAAATAGATAATATTTCAGAAAAAAATGTATAAAGAGAAGGAGCTATTTGTACATGAATTGGCTACTAAAAAGAGTTCAGCACACCTTGTTAGTGCTTTTATCATAGGGGCTAGGGAAAAGGAATGATCAGACTGCTTCTTAATTTTATTGAAGTTTTAATGCTGGAAAAGGCTAGAGAATTAGACTGTAATATGTACTGCTTACTTATATTACAAAGACTGCACTTTGCAGGGGCAGGTGATAGGTTTAGTATTTTTTCAAATCAGAAGGATTAGGCTCCCACTGATTTAAACATATTGTTTCATAAAATCAGGGAAAAAAACCAAAAACCCTTTGTGGGTTCCTCGAAATGTTTAATGGGGGCAGTATCTGACTGACTCACTCTAGCTGTCCGTGGGGGTTGGAATGACCTAGAGTTTTCCTGTAATGACTGACAGCTCAGAGTGCCTCATATTCTGCCTTTTTTTTTTTCTTATAATCATGTTCCAAAGGAGATTGAATAAAAATTATGAAATACTGAACATGGATGCAAATCAACTGGTTTTAATCAACAATTCTTGAGTTGAACCAAGTCTTGAACTAGCCTGTGAGAATACCACATTTTCTTAAAAAAAAACCCAAAAAACAAACACTTGTTGCTTTGGATAGAATGTACATTTGTAGAACTGTGTTGTAGATAACAATCAGTGTTCCCCAGCTGCTATTGAATTTAAAGGCGCTGGACCTGAGAACTGGGAACACTGGACACCTGGAAAATGGGATCTGAGACCTTGTGCTTTTCCCTTGGGCTCTGGTGGAGAGACCAGAGACAGGTCTGACACTAAAGTAGCCATGTTGCAGAGAAGATGCATTAATTCCTTCCACAGTACCTGGAGTTCCCTAAGGATGGATGGCTTTATACACAGGTAATAGGCAAAGTTCAGCAGGTAGAAACTTTTCTGTCTATAACTGATGACGATTATCCTTCTTCCATAAAGTGATCTGCAATAGTTTAAGTATCAGTTTTCAGGTGATGCCAAGGCATGAAAATGTAGCAGGTGCTTCAAATAGTCGGTGTAGTAACAATGATTATTTCAGCAGAAGCATCTTGAGAGAGAGATTTTCATAAGGTCAGACAAAGTCAGCTTTCTGTTTATCTAGGTTTAGTTGCGGAATGAGAGACTATAAAGGAGCCCTCTGTGACTTACAGTTCTGACATGGACTACTTGTCATTCTCTCCCCATGCCATTCTCTCTCTTGCTTCGTGGACACTCTTGTATGCCTGAATACAAATAAAACCACCATGACACAACAACTAGTGACTCTAGATTGGCTATTTTCACTTGATGTAGCCCTCTGATGCTAAGTGCCTGGTTCTTATTATTATGAGACTCAGTCCTGACGAGATAATGTGTGATCCCTGCCAATTCCACTCAAAAGAATTTGGCTAATGAGGTTTCTTACAGGTGTGCCTTTCCTGCTGAGAACTATAGAATAATTCTTTGCTGTTGTTATAAGGTAATTTTTTTTTTTTCAGGTGTTAAACCAGAGTTTGTTCTGGACTGAGAGTCATACACAGAAGATAGTCTCACTACCTGAAGATACCTGAGATACTTCCTTTTGTAAATTCCCTGACAGCATCTTTCTTGAGTTTACAAATGTAGTATAGTATCATTTGAACCAGTGTGTAGAAACTAGTTGTATCTTTTTGAATGAAACTAAGACCAGTTTTATTGTTAAATATCTCCATAAAGACAGAAACAATTTGAAAGTATTTGATAAGGCTAATCTTTCTGAATGATCTCTGAATGTTTGGTTTTGCCTTCAGGCTTTACTGCAGGCAAATTCATATTATTCAATTATAAATTATTATTAAATCTTAATTCAAAAGCACTTTTACATTTAGAATTGGTTCAAGCAGTGAACTTGAACAGAGAGTGAGACACACTCTCAGCAGTGTCAGTAAAATCGAGTTTTGCCACCTTAAAGCAAGGCGTGGGTGCTAGTGCTTTGATGTTCTTGCAAGAAGGATGTGAACGGGGAAGAGAGAGAGAGATTAAGAGAGAGACCTGGAGGGAGAAATAAGGGTCAGCCAAAGAGATGGAAGTGAACTCCTGTGTTGGCAGTGTTTAAACTGATTCCCACTGGTGGTCACTAACCCATCTGTCTTGATCCCTCCTTTGGCCACAGTCACAGCTAGCCTTCTTGTTACACCCCCTTGCTGGCACCTGGCAGCTAAATATTTTGTGCTATAATATTATCTTGGCTTTGAGGTAAAAAGGAACCTCATAACTTGACCCAGTTTATCAGTTTGAGAACAAACCTCTTTTATGCACCTCTCCCTGGATTTGGTGGAGTGCAAATATTGAAATAATGCACAAATTGTTATTACAATTGTTCTTGAACAGGAAATAAAATACTTTACAGGGATTAAAACTTTTAGCACCTATTGCTAAAGTTCATCCTGTAGCTGAACTACTAACTTCTTGATAGGCTCATGGGTAGAACAGTTTACATGAGATTGATTTTTTAAATTTTCTTTCAAACTCACAAAAGGATGTGTTCTGACACATCTCTAAGTCTTGCTTCTGGTGGCCAGCCAGAAACAAGAAGCTCTGTTGTCTTAAAGCATGCACATATGCACACACATACAAAATTTGCTGTACCCTGATGTTAAGATTTGCCATCTAAATTGTGGCATGAACTTAAGTCTCTAACCCATCTAAGCAAGACTTTGGGATAGAGTGTGCAGTTGTATACAAAACTTTACTCTGAAAACAAATAAATGAAATGCTCTGCTGGTTTCAAGAGTGTTGAAATCTAATCACAAATTCTGGATTTTTGTTATTGTTTTAAATATTAGCAAAGGTGAATTTGGTCTTGTACAACACTATAGCCATCTGAGGTACAGTTATCTCTACAACACTGTGTAGATAAGCTTCTCACTACTGCATAACAGAAAACCTACTGTAGAAAACTTGTATTTGCCTTTTTTTTTTTTTTCATTGCCATTTTCAGTTAGGGAAGAGAGCAGCTGAGACTAAGAATGCACTCTGTAGCTGTGGAAAGCCCTGTTGTCCTTAGCAGGTCACAGCAGAAATCCACTTAAACACCATACCGTGCAGGAATGTGGTCCTACACAGGATTGTTAAAAACTATGATTACCTTCTTATCAAGTGTGGTGAAGGCCTATTCCTTCTCTCAGCAGCATCAAACGGATTAAGGATGGAGGCTTAGTATTATATATGTGATTCCTTTGAGGAACAAATGGACTAGTGGAAACTAATTCCTTCTTGATTTTAACTTGAATTACCTGTGCTTGCTATGGTTTTGATGGTTTTTATTAGGTATGCTGAGAACACCATTGTGTCCACAGCTCTTCACAGAACTTAATTTTAGTGTTGCCTTTCTTCTTACAAAAAAAAAAATCAAATTGTTTTTATTTATCCTGCTGTCTTGCAGTAAAAGACTTGACTCACATGCACATGCACACTTGCAGGTGTGTATGTGTATTTTTTTATAGATTTGACTTTCAAAATATTAATCTTTTTTCTGCTGGGTGACTGTGGAGAATTTTTTGAGTAACTGGGCCCTCTATCTCAGGATACTATCTGAAATTTTGATGAAAAATTAAATTAACCTCTCTAAGGAATGGCACAAATAAATGCATTCTGCCTCAAAATGATGGAAGTGCTGGAGGAGTGTTAGCTGGGGACATTGTAGTCTTGCAGGCAGGCTTTAGCATTAGAAAATGTTCATAAGCCAAAGGCCCAAAAATACTTGTATTTATTTGACTCTTTAATTTTCTATGCCATAGAGCAAGAACTGAAAGTCATTAAAAAACTTAAAAGCTAACTTAGTAGCAGAAGCGAATTATTAGATGCTGTTGGCATCTGATACGACACAGTTTTGCTGAGGGGACTTAATGAGTTAGTGATTATAACTTAATTTCTTTAGCGCATTCTTAGCCTGTCAATGATATAAACCATGGTTGTTTAATTCTTCTACACTGTAATTTAAGGTAATACTCATCTTCCTTTGGAGTTGACTGAGAGGCTGTTGCCACCACTCAGCCTGGCTGTGTGACCCTGCCCCAGCCCTGGTGTGCTGAGTGCCTGTGTGCTGTGTTTGCTCTGCAAGGACCTTGGATGGCAGGGGCTGTGCATATCCTCTTATGTGCCTGTGTGCACTGTAATTTATATCAGTGCAAAGTTTAGATTCTGTATCACTGTAAAGTAGTTGTGGTTGAGTTTTTTCTCAAGGAGCTTTCTGAGCAAAGGCACTTAGTCATTTTCCATTTTGGAGTTTGTGTTATAAATCATCTTTTGACTGGTCTCTCCTTTGTGGCTCCTGTCTGAAGTTCTAGTCCAATCATATACTTTAAGAATCATCCCCAAATGTTTTTCATTTTCCTCTGAAAATTCAATTCTTCAATCCCTCAAGGTCAGGAACACTGTTAATCTATTAACAACCAGGCTCTGGATGAGAATCTGGAAATAGTTTTTGACCTTTGCCAATTTTATTTTGTATCTATTTTTACAGCAGTTAGCAGAAGTCTGGAAAAAATAATGTAAAATGTAAAATGGCTACCTTTAAATAAAGTCTTCTGTAATTTTATCAGTGAATACATTAAATAATCTGCCTGAGAAAACAATGTGGTAAGTGTTTATTTTCTAATATTAGGACCTGACTGTCCACAACCCTACATTCTGAGTTGACTGCATTATTAAAGTGGAGTTGAATTAAAACATATTTTTCTTTTCTAATCATATTGTACTTTTTCATCCAAAGCATCCATTTTTCCTTTTGCTTTTCTCATTTTAAGCTCTTTTCCAGAGTTATAGAATCATAGGATAGTTTAGGTTGGAAGGGACCTTAAAGATTATCTAGTTCCAACACCCCTATCATGGGCGGGGACACCTTGCACTACACCATGTTTCTCAAAGCCCCATCCAGCCTGGCCTTGAACATCTCCAGGGATGAGTCCACAACTGCCCTGGGCAGCCTATTCCAGCACCACCCTCAAAAGAAAGAGTTTCTTCCTAATTTGTAATCTAGATCTACCCTCTTTCATCTTAAACCCATCCCCCCTTGTCGTGCCATTACATGCCCTTGTTAAAAAAATCCCCCTCCAGGCTTCTTGCAAGCCCCCCTTTGGTACTGGGAGGGAGGCTGCTGTAAGGCCTCCCTGAAGCCTTCTCTTCTCCAGGCTGAAGAGTCCCAACTCTCTCAGCCTGTCTTCATAGGAGAGGTGTTCCAGCCCTGTGACCAACTTAGTGGCCTTAGTGGACTTGTTCCAAGCAAAGTCTTTCTTGTACTGAGGACGCCTGAGCTGGATGCAGCACTCCAGGCGGGGTCTCACCAGAGCAGAGTAGGACAGAATCCTCCACCTCGCTCTGCAGGCCATGCTGTTTTGGGTGCAGCCCAGGATGTGGTTTGCTTTCAGGGCTCCAAGTGCACATTGCCAGCTCAGGTTTTGCTTCTTCCAAGTCTGTCTGCCCAGGGCTGCTCTCAATCTGTTCTCTGCTCAGCCTGTATTTGGGCTTGGGCTTGCCTGAATCCAGGTACAGGACCTTGAACTCCATGAGGTTCACACAAATGGACCTCTCAAGACTGCCAAGGTCCCTCTGGGTGACATCCCTTCCCTCCAGCGTGTCAACTGCACCACACAGCTTGGTGTCATCAAATAACTAAATGACTGATGAAATCCCACTGTCCGTGTCAATAACAAAGATGTTAAAAAGTGCCAATACCAATACCAACCCCTGAGGAAGAAGAAAGAAAACTCCTTGATTTTAAAGATTAATATTTCTTTGTTAGTTCTTTCCTTTCTCTCTGTAATATCCTTGAAACATCATTAAACATTTGAAGGTAGTAAGTATGATTTGAAAAAATGCCGTTGTTTAACCAAAAATTTTGAAGTAAAGGAATAAATTAGTTTCAAAATCAGATTTATATTTTCTCTTCTTATGTAAGAAAATCCCTTATGATTCTGACATCTGTGGAAGAGGAGGAAGCTACATAATACTATTTTTAATAGTCTTTGTCACTACTTTGTCCTACTTTCCACTTTTCTCCTTTTAGAAACACAGACCAAATGAGATTTTTTCAAAAGTAACAAATGTAGAAAGTCTATATTATATTTATGTTTGTATGTGGATTAGTTCTATTTTCTCTCCACCTTCATTCCTTCAGAATGTGGGAATAAACATATAGTTCTGTCCTGTAATTTCCATTTGATAAATCTTCCATGCACCTTGCGATGTTATTCTGGTCTTCTAAGGAAGAGCTGTATTTCCACAGCATTTCGTCTGTGCATACCCTACCAGAATGCTGCCATTTCACATATCCAGCAGTCCCCACACACAGCTGATTCCTTGAAGTGATGTGAGAAAATCTAATAGCAAGTCTGCCTGTGTCAAATGAGAGACAGATATGCAGGGGTGCAGACTTGTCTTTTTCTTCTGTACAGCCAGTATTTACCCACTGCCTTGCATCCCCTGCTTTCTGGTAGACTTACTCACCAGAAGTTCAATGTGACCACAAAATCTGAGGGAGTGGTTGCTTGGTACTGAAGAAATTGCTAGTAATGGGAAAAAAAGAAAAAGTACATCAGTGTGCCTAAAGGAAGGATTCCCACAGAATAACCATTTATCCAATGCACCATAAACAAGTTTTGGTGGCACTGCGTCTCACCAAGACAAGCAAAACAAAACACATTGATGAATGATAGCCCAGCTTCCTTTTAGACTAAAAGTTGTGGCAGGGATATGAGGTTTTCTACTTTTTATACAATTAACTAGCATGCTGCAATTTTCCTCTGTAATTGGCATAATTAACTGGATGATCTCCTGCTGTTTGAATGATTTGCATCTTCCCATGTACTGTTTTTTGCTAGCTGTATCTCTGCTGTTACTAAAGTAGAAGCATGTACAGTCTAGACTCTTTTTGCTACTTCTTTGCTGTTCCCATTTACTCTCTGTTTATCTGATGAAAAGAAGAGCTCTGTGCTCAGAGGGAATGTTTTCCCTCTGTTACCTGTTTAACAGCATTTTGGTGTAACAGGTTTTTTGCTGTTAACACCTAATAGACTTCACACTGGCCTACATAATACTGCTTCATGCCACATGTTGCCCTTTTTTTAATATAGATGGCTGTGTTTGTTGTCAAGGAAGTATTTCTTAATGATAAACTTATAAACACAGGCAATCTGAGTTTCCATGGAGTTCCTAATACAGCTTGATCTTCCTTTTATTTCTTTATCCCATTGTCACCATTAGACATGTCTTGGGATTCTGGGAACTCTTCTGTGATGTTCCTATGCTAGGGAGAGTTGTAGAACAGCAGAAATCAGTTTAGAAGATTTTGGATAATGTAGGAACAGAATCTCTTTCAATAAATATGTGAAATAAAATGGTAGTCAAAATACTAAGACCGGTTATAAGCAGGAGACATTGTGTGAAAGAGGTCTTTGTTGAAGAGAGAAATTCAATGTTTGACATGAAACCCGAACACTCAAATTTGAAATTACATGGCTGACAAAATTTCCTAGGATTATTTTGACAATCTCCATCTCAGAGTTCAACAAGTGTCAGTACATAGCATATAATTAACAGCCTTTTTACATTTGCAGTGCTGATGTAAATGTAGACTGTCTTTTAATGAAAAGTTTTCTTACTTAATTCGAAAAGAAAGTGTTGATGTGATAGTGGACTGTGTCATGAAAATTGAAAAATTTTTCATAGCTATATCATGCAAGAGTAGTAGTTAATTTCTCATTTAGTACTTGAACTCAAAAGATGTTATTTTTTAAATGAACAGAGTGGTGGCACATAAACCTAATTCAGTTTATCCACAGCATAACAGAAACTCAGTAAATAGTCACCTGTTTTAATGAAACTTAATCAAGAAACAACCTGCTCTTTTTCTCTTTCTCGATTTCTTTCTTTCACTTTCTTTTTTCTTTTCTTTTCTTTTCTTTTCTTTTCTTTTCTTTTCTTTTCTTTTCTTTTCTTTTCTTTTCTTTTCTTTTCTTTTCTTTTCTTTTCTTTTCGGTGTGTGGTGTTCATGTTTCTGTTATTTTAATTATTGTAATAACAATTATAATTATTTTTTATTTTTATTATTCACATTTTCATGAAGCTCATCAGTTCACCATTCCAGTTAGTGAAGTTGTTGAAATGCTGTCAAAGAAGCTCCTTGATCTCTCTAAATTCACTTCACTATTACACTGCCTTACAGTATTAACATAAATATTATTCTTTTCAAAACATGCCATTCTACCTGAGGGTCTGACTACAGTGTTGTATTTTTACATAATGTCCGAATACCAGTTAAGGGACACCTGCCATTGGAATTATGAAATTATTTCTACTGATACTGTTAGAAAGGTGTTTTTTCTAATATCTGATCTATCTGTTTGGAATGGTATTTCTTATAAACAGTAATAATCAGCCTGGGGTTGTTCCTCAATTGATTTTTAAAATTATTTATCTAGAGTCTTTGGAGAGTTTATACTTCAGCTGATGTTTGTGACAATGGAAGAAGGTAAACTAGAGCAATTATCAGTAGAACCAGGTCAAAGAGTTGCCTGCATTTGGTTACAGGTAAAAGCCCACTGACAGAATAGCTGGGACAGAGAGAAGAGATACAAATCAAAATGCAGGGAAATGAAGCCAGGGCTTTTGATAATGGGAGTTGAGTCAGAGCAAACAGACGATGTGAACCAATTTGGTTTATCATGGGTTCTTCTTTGTTATCTCGAAAATGGCTGATTATATAGAGGTCAGATAGTTTACAGTTACAAGGTATTTGTTAATTGGTGCACAGAGTGAAAAAGAATGCAAAACAATTTCAAGTTAAGACAGCTACCGTGATTATGGTGCAACTATTCTATCTAAAACTAAAACACACTTTAATAACAATTTTTTGCTGTGCCGCAGGCTTTATTACTTCGACACAGGCCCAAAATTCTGAGGCCTACGTGTGTTGCTAACCCTGAGAAGGTTTCTTTAGGCACTTTTGTGCCTCGCTGGTTCTTGCAGCCTTGAAGTTGTCGGATTGTTTTCAATTTGATAATATGCAAACATCACAGCTCTCTTTTTCTACATGTTGCATTGTTTTTCATATATCTCAGATTGTCTTCTTTGGCCAAAGAAAAACACTTCTATTTTGGGATTTGTTTTCATACTTTGTAATTGTACACTGACACTTCTCCTGCTCTGTTCACACAGACAGAGACAGACAGACAGAGAGAGAGGATCCCAGAAGCCGAGCAGGCTGAAGGGATTCTCCTCTCCTTTTTCATCTCTCTGTTTCATCTAAATAATCTTAGTAAAGCCTTCTGATTTCTGATCACCCAATCTATGGACTTTGTTTGTTCTTGAAGCAGCCCCTGAGAAGCAGGGCTGTTCCATCAGACCAACATACCTGGATAGTTCAAAGCTCTTCCATGAGACAATCATGTCTACGTTTTTAAGAAATTTTGCTACAGGGAAATAGTGAAAGTAAAGAGACAGGACTAGGCTAAAGGATGTTATTGTGAATGGAAACAGTATACCTGAGAAGATGTCATAAGCCTATCACATATTTTCAGCACTCATGCCCTAAAACATTATAGCATTTGCTGGTGTATATAACAAAGTGATTTGTGTTTCTCCTCCTGCAAACATACCATTCTAGTGAACAGTTTGTATCTTGGTAGAATATAGCTCAGTAACCAGTGACAAGTGCAGCTTTCATTAAAACAAGAAGTTGAAACATTTCAAACTCATCTCGTACTGCTGACAAGTGTTTTTTTAACTCAGAGCAATTGTCTTGGCTATGGGAAGGGGAAATACCCTCATATATGTTTTCTGGTTTGTTCTAATCTATTTATGTTTTTTGTTTTTGTTTTTTTTTAAATTATAGGTTTCTGTGCTCGAGAGGCAGATATTTGACTTCCTTGGTTATCAGTGGGCACCCATCCTCGCAAATTTTATACACATTATTATAGTCATACTTGGCTTATTTGGAACCATCCAGTATAGACCTCGTTACATAACAGGAGTGAGTATTTAATTTTTTGCTTATTTTAATGTGCATGTAAGAAACAAACAAACAGAAGAGTGCTCCAAACTATATTGCTCATAAAGCAAATAGAAATCTTATCTTGGTTTAATTTTCTTCTGTAACATTTTACATTTACTTACTGTGCTTTTGGGACACCTGCAATAATCAACTGGTAACAGTCTACAAAAGTTAAAAGTCAATACAGTCTTTACCTGTATGACAATATGAACTTCCAAGTGGAGTCAGTTTAAGGAATTACAACATCCTCAGCATAAGGGGAATTTAGAGCTAGACTAAATGTTAACCATAACTTTCCTAGATACATTGAACCTCCCCAACAGAGGCACAATTCATTATAGCTACTGGTTACTGTTATTAACTACTGTTGCTAGAGTCAGGATATGTTATGTACATGCCTCCTAGAAGCTATGGTCCAACCTGAAAGTGAGGTATGATGATATGGTAAGAAATAATGGACTGGGGGCTTGAATGTGAAATAGGGATTTGGACCTTAATTAATATTTTTTATCCGTTTCTTATTCAGCTACCCCTCTTATACAGACTTACTATGTCTCTACTCTCTGGCACATTGCAGTATTAATTAAATCCTCATTTTGTCCTCTGGGTTTGTGGGGCTTTTGTCATTTGTACTTCTACAAGGCAAGAATTACAGCAGCTCTGAAAGCCATCATTTAGAACACCTTTTGTTGGATTTTCATAACAATACTACTGTCAAAATTGACTATTAATTCTCTTAATTTACTTGTATACATTTCAGAGACAGGAGTTCAAAAATTTGCCCGTACACAACCCTATTTTCACATAAGATGAAAACAGGGGAATCTTAAAATGGTAGGGTGGTTTGCATTGGATGTAAGCTTAAAGATTAGTTGATTCCAGCCTGGCAGGGGCACCTTCCAGTAGACAGGGTTGCTTCAAGCCCCATTCCAACCTGTTCTTGAACCCTTCCAGGGACGATATCCACAGCTTCTCTGGACAAGGTGTCCTAGTGTCTCACCAGCCTCACAGTGAAGAAGTTTTCCTAATACCTAATCTAAACCTACTCTCAGTTTCCTCTTTCAGTTTAAAGCCATTACCCCTTGAAATGATAACTCCACTGAATCTGTGCCCTCTTCTGCAAAGTCTCTCTCTTAATTGTTCCTTCAGTCACTGAGAATATAGACAGATTTGGCTTTTACCCCTGTGCTCCCATCCATACTGCATTATTGTGATGCCAGGAGAAATACATTAACATGTGTGTCTGTGTTTCTATCTCTGTGGTCTCCTATAAGCAGAAAATTTGTACCCACATGAGCAATGCCTTTATGCATACACACAATTTAATATATTCCAAACCATTTAATATGAACGTTGAAAAATAAGTTGCAAGCCTTAAATATTTAGTTTTCCAAGTTACAACACCAGAAGTCATGTGAATGTGAACTGGAGTTTCCTTCCATTTCTGGTACTTTGACCAATACAAAAGACTTGAAAATAAAAATGCAAAATTCAAGCATCAGTTAAAGAAAAAGGGTTACATGTTCCATCCCAAGACTATTCTGTGGCATAAAACCAAGCATGAGCATAAAATGCATAGCTAAATGAAACAAAAAGCTAGATTTAATTGGCCTGCTACTATGAGAAGTGCATTGTGAATGGGGAGGAACACCAGCCTTATAAATTGAGACCATTAACATGAGTTTCTGAATGATATGGTTTGTGCAACACTGTTCTAACTAATTTTCACACACATCTTTTCTAGAGTTCACCCCAGCTGTGTAGCCCATCTGTGACTTTTCCTCTCTGCATCCTCTTATTGATTTGGATAGAGCCAATCTAAGATCAAACTCTCTTGCTCAGAGTTTATAAAAGACGCCTGAATGTGCCAGTTATCACGGACTGTTTGAATAAGAAAACAGTGATAAAAAATTTATCCTTTATTTAGCTGGATCAACAGAGGAGCTCTGTGGCCCAAAGTACAAGACATTAGAGCAGAGGAGGGCCACGAAAACAGTCAATGGGGAACATCTCTCCTCTGGAGACAGGCCGAGAGAGCTGAAATTGTTCAGCCTGGAGAAAAGAAACCTCTGGGCAGACCTTATTCTAGCAATAGGCAAACCTTATTGTCCCCTTATAAAGGTGACTCATAAGAAGGATAAAGAAGGTCTTTCTACCAGGTCTTGTAGTGACAGAACAAGGAACTGAAAGAACGTAGGGTTAGGTTGAACATAAGGAAGAAAACATTTACAATGAGGATGGCAAGACACTGACAGATCAGCCAGAGGGTTTGTGTATGCCCCATCCTTGGAGGTGTTCATGGCCACGCTGAATAAGACTGAGGAACCTAATCTAGAGAAGAATATCCCTGCCCACCTTTGATGTTTAAAGGTCCCTTCCAACCTTATACCTGGTTGCATTAAGTCTGGGAGAAAAGGATAGATTATTACTAGTACATTACTTAACACGTAATTGATGATATGCATGTAAAAAAAGACAAAGAGAAAGAGGCAATTACCTTATGTCTGAGCTTCATGCAGCATCATCAGTCTGCCAAACCATTAGGCCCCAGAGAGTAGAGCTGAGTTAATCTATGTCTTTCTAAAGACTAGACATGGTCAATTGCTCAACACACCTAATGGAATCTACTTAATACCTTATATGCCAAGTAGCCCTGACTCTACCAATTCGGGTTTAGAGTATCTCTATTGTAAACTGAAATTTATGATCTTCCTTTTTATCTAAAATGTTTAAAGTAGTGCATGAAAATTTGCAGCAGTTCATCTGTCGTATGTACATACCAGGATACTATCAAACAACTGGAATCATGCCATGGGAAATTGTAATCCCTCTGACCTACCTTTCTGAATTTTAAAGACAGTAAGACAGTCTTCATATAGTGAATGATTTGGCCAGAAGTTTTGGTAAGAAAACACTTCAGAAGGCTGTTTTGCTAAATCTTGTTAAGAGAACAAGATTATTTTCAGATAAAACAGTTATTTATAATAAAAGGATTCTTATGCTAAATATTTTTAATAAGTGAGTTCTCACATTAATTCACCTTATTGACATAATTTAATTTATTTTCTAGATAATGGTTTATTTAAAATAAGAAAGTGTATACGCAAGCTCAGTACAGAAATTATTAAAAAAAAAAAAATCACAGAATCACAGAATGGGTCAGGTTGGAAGGGACCACAGGAGGTCACCTGGTCCAGCCTCCCTGCTCAAGCAGGGTCATCCTAGAGCACACGGCACAGGATTGTATCCAGACTTGAATATCTCCAGTGAGGGAGACTCCACAACCTCTCTGGGCAACCTGTTCAAGTGCTCATCCACCTACACAGTAAAGAAGTTCTTTCTCATATTTTACTTCTCCTTTCTTTATATTGGTGGGGAAGACACATATATATGTAAATCCATTTAATAAAAAGGACGATAAAATTAAATAGGATTGTGCATTCTTGTCAGCCTTCATGACACAAATTTTTGAAGTCTGTGAAGTCAGACACCTACCTGAATCTGGTCTCTATAAAAGGTTTTCTTAGGAAGTATTTTTCCATTCTGAGACAAAACATTCAGTGCTCAGCTTAATTGTACTTATGTGATGATTTACTGTGTTGCAACTGAAATCTAGACATTTATTTATAGAAGGAGGCACACAGTCACAGAAATTACTTCTCTGCTCTACACAACTTTTCAGAGCAAATGATAATTTGGGAACATAAGCAATAATTTTCTGCATAATCATTTTGAGCTAATGCCCAATAATAAGTACAATTAAGTAAATGACCTTGAACATTTTAGTAGTAGCTCTGTCTGGTGGCTGTCACAGGAGGCTGTGAATCAAGATACTGATTCTGTTTCAGACTGTGCCATTGGAAAGATATTTTGTTTGTTCAAGTGTGTTCAAGCACACATAATTCTTCAGTTTCTTCCTTGATTCAGTAATTTGTCATGGATAGTAATGAGTGGGAATGTTTTCTCTGTAGTTCATAGAATCATAGAATGTGCTGAATTGGAAGAAACTCAATCAGGATCATTGAGTTCAACTCCTGGCCCTGCACAGGATGCCCCAAAAGTCAGACTCTGTGCCTGAGAGCATTGTCCACTTCTGGAACTCAGACAGGCTTGGTGCTGTGACCACTTCCCTGGGGAGCTGTTGCAGTGCCCAAAAACCCTCTGGGTGAAAAACCTTTTCTTGATATCCAATCTAATATACCCATCCTCATCTCATTCCTTTGGATGTTCTTAATAGCTCAATGTCTATTTTATATTGTGGCACCCAAAACTGCCCCCAGCACTTGAGGTGAGTCTGTCCCAGTGCAGAGCAGAGCAGGACAGTGCCCTCCCTGGCCCAGCTGGTGATGCTGTGCCTGGTGCACCCCAGGACCTCCTGGCTGCCCGGGCACTGCTGATCCATATTCAACTTGCTACTGACCAGGACCCCCAGGTCCCTTTCTGCAGTGCTGGTCTCCAGCATCCCTTCGCCAGTATATGCACATATCCAGGGTTATGCCATCCCAGGCACAGAATCCATAACTCCCCCTTGTTAAACTTCATTTGGTTGGTGGTTTCTCTCTAATTTGTCGAGGTCTCTCTGCAGGGCCTGTCTGCCCTTGAGGGAGTCAACAACTCCTCCCAGCTTGGTGTCCTTGGCAAACTTACTTAGTATTCCTTTGAGTCCTGCATCCAAGTGATAAATGAAGATGTTGAAGAGCACAGGGCTGAGGATGGAGCCCTGTGGAACCTAGTGACAGGACACCAGGCTGATGTCACCCCATTCACTATAACCCTCTGTGCCCAACCCCTTAAGGAGTTGCTCACCCATTGCATAACACGATTATCCAGTTGTGAGCTGGACATTTTGTGCAGAAGGATACTGTGGGAGACAGTATCAAAAGCTTTGCTGAAGTCCAAAAATATTATGTTTCCTTGCTTTTCTACATCACCTGGGTGGGTTACCCTGTTGTAGAAAGAAATTAGGTTCAACAAGCAGGATTTTCCCCTCATGAAGCATGCTGGCTGTGACTGATGGTATGTTGTCCTCCAGGCATTTTTCAGTATCTCTCAGAATAATATTTTCCATGATTTTACCAGACACAGAAATGAGACTGACAGACCTGTAGTTTCCAGGGTCTTCCTTCTTGCTCTTTTGAAAATTGAGACAAACTTAGCCAGCTTCCAGTCAACTGGAAGTCAACCTCTCTGGATTCTCAAGACCACTGAGAAATGATCCAGAGAGGCTTTGCAGTGTCATCAGCTAGCTCTTTGAGGATTCTGGATGAATCCCGTCAGGCCCCATAGATTTGTAGGGATCCAGCTGGAGCAGCAGATCCCACAAAAGTTCAGGATCCACTGGGAGTTCATCATTCTCACAGTCATAGTCCTCCCGATCAGAGGACTGATACCCTCGTGGTCCATCCTCCATGTTAAAGACAAAGGCAATGAATGCATTAAACACCCCTGCCTTGTCTCTGACCCTTGTTTATGGATCCATATCTATAATTAATTTCTGTATTTCAAGGTATTTAGCTAATGAATGGATTACTTCTAATACTTACATAGATTTCTGGTAATTTTTTTTTTGTAATTTGAGCAAGCAAACAATTAGCTTTTTATGGCTGTTATATCTACTATCTTTCAGAGAAAAACAGCCCCTTAGACTTGTATTTCTGTCACAAATGGGCTTGAAAAAACAGAATTTATTTTCTGCAAATGTCACTAAAAACAGTGACAGAATGATTAAGTTCTAGGATATTCTGTCACTCTATTTACTAAAATCTTTGCTGAAAATGAACTAGAAAGCAAGCTGAACAAGACTGAAGTAAATCCACTCAAAACTGGAAATTGTACTTGTATAAAACATTTTTTCATTATCCATGCTGTTCTCAGTGTAAAAATTTCCAGGATTTATTTGTTTCACTCAGGTTGAAAATATTGTGTGATTTATATTTTAGTACTTTGAAGCCAGATCAACCAGGAAGTGTGTGACCACAGTTCTATTTCCATGTTAGTGGGAAAATCTGTGTCAGTGAAAAGTTAAGTAACTACTAAAATGTCAGAAGTAATCCAAATATACACCTATACCCTGGAAAAGTTAAAACAAGAGATGTATCTCAATGACAAGCAATGAAAGATAATGTTGACAGAATAGTAATTTCTCCAGATTTAAAGGAATTCCAGGAATTAAACTCCATGTGTGCCTTAAACAGGGAGGACAGAACAGCCATTTTATTTCAGAATTGCATGTGTATTAAGATGTTCTTACACTTGAGAAGGAAAAGTGGAGGTCGTCATCCACTAGTTGCCCTATCACAGGCACACTACCATTACCTTTTCAATCAGAAAAATCAAAAAGATTCAGAAAATACAAACAATACAAAATCAAGGAGGTGATAGCAATCCCCAAAGTGCCCATTATGGAAAGCTCTGCCTACATTTATAAAAAAACAAATGCTCGGGTGAAACTTCAACAAAATAGTTCCTCGATGCTTACTCATTTTACTCTTGGGGCTGTGGATTAAAAATTAGTCATGTAGAAAGCTTGCCTTCAGCTGAAAGAAAATCAGATTATTTTTTTAAAAAACAGAATTATATCTAGTCATCAACTAACAGTGACTACAATATTAGTGGTCACTGTGTCTCAGGAAATATCAAGAAACAAATGTTTTTTGCTAATCCTCATCTTGATGAAAACCCATAGAATGATAGAATCAGTAAGATTGGAAAAGACCTCTGTTATCATTGAGTCCAACCACTAATCTAACACAGCCAGACCCACCACTGAACCATCTCCCTAAGCACCATATTTACATGTTCTCTTTGAACACTTTAACGGACGAGGGAATAGAATATTGCTCATACTTTAGGATCCCTATAATCTCCCAAATTAAAAAGGAGACAAAGCAAGGAGAAGGAGCACACTCATACAGCTAGTTAGTTAGAGATCATTAACTATAATAAACATCTCTCTGAGAGGTTGTGTCTGATGAAGTAAACTAAGAAATAAAATTGCTGAAACTATAATGCATCATAGAATTGTATAGAAGTAAGAAAAAGATTTGAAGTGCAAAATGTGTGACCAAGAGGATGAGGACAAACAAACAATACAGAACTAAAATAGAGAACTTTAAAGAGCACTATTAAACCTTGCAAAAACATGTTTAGGAAAACATGTTTAAAACAAATAGTAAAACTCTATAACATGAATTAAGACTCTTACAGTGATGGAGAGTCCACCTCAGCCCTAAATTAACTTCAAGTTTCATTCATGGTTTAGTTTTTGTCCTGTCAGATAAACTGATGCTAATGAAGCACTCCTACTTTATGGTGTACTAGTTACTGCATAGGGGCATTTTCTTGAAATGCTTTCCGTGCCATGAATAGCAACATGAGTTCTCCTTAGCATTTTCCATGAGAAGTATTCAATATTGCTAACATTCTTTTCATTACAGAATTTATACTTAGTATTTTGGTTGAGGAATGCTTGCTGTTTGTCAAAGCTCATCTTCTTAAAAATAATTCTTTATTCTGGTCACCTTTTCAGTAGTCCTTTCTCAGATCTTGTCAGTGTTTTCTGAAACATTTCCCTGTTCAGAAATACGTGGAACAAGAGCCTGTTATTGCAACTTTTTCCCTTAAAAATTCTCATAAAAGATTACTGACATAATTTGGATGCCAAGGAACAGTAGAGTTTAGGATTCTTTTTATAGTCTGTCCTTTTGCTACTGATGCTACCTCCATATGAACGACCTTTGTAAACTTGGCTAACTGCTATTTTATTGGAGGATTTTGCTCACTTCTGGGAGATGCTGTGAAAAATCAGTAGGGATGTAAGTAGAAGACTGCCCTTTGGACTTTGAACAACATATGCTGAAAGGGATTTTGATTCACAGGGCGGTATGCTGTTTAATAGAGTGCTTTTGCTGCTGTTGTGTTAAAAGATTAGATTTGAGTATATTGTGGATTCAAATGCACTTTAATTTATATTTAAAAGGACAGGCTCAGCAGTTTACTTTTGTAAGTGAATCTAGCCTGCTTTAGGGTAGGGATGGGAAAGCTTATGAATAGCTGTCTGGTCAGTGTCAGAGCACTAATCCACATTTTGGGTCTGATGCCTAACATACATACAGAACTTGATCAAACAAAAGCTTAAGTATTCCAGTGTTCAAAAGGTAATTCTTTCTTTATGCTTATCAGTTAGTTTATTAGTGGAGTATTAAATACAAGATTAAAACAAATGGTCTTGTTTTTTACCTGATAATCAATCCAGAAAGTTAGTATAGGATTTGATGACCCTGGGCTTTTGACCTCTCTTTCTAGATATATTTTGATAACTTGCAAGAGATCTCACTGGATTTCAAATTCTTAAGCCCTGGATATTCAGCTAAGCCTTGGGTAAATATGTTCAAGAATCACTTCCAGTATAATATTATTCAGAGTGCATCTGTCTTGACTGTATGGAAGTAGATGAAAGAAGATAGTCTACAGTAAATTTCTCTGCATTTTCTGCTCTTTTTTGTCTCTTGATTTTAAACTTTTCATGTTATTTAGGATAGAGTATTTTTTTCCTATAAATTGTCTGATTAAAGTTTGACTACTTTCATCTGCTCTCTTCACTGAGACTTATTTAGGTGTGAAGCATTGAGGTACAAATAATTAATTGAAAGGAAATTATGAAAAGGATGGTAATTTAAAAAGTGTAAAAAATCAAGATTAAAGAGTACCCAGACAGTTAATCTCCCAGCCCTAGGAATGAACACTAGAAAAATCCACAAACCCCCTGCTGATTAGAGAACTAGTCACGACATAAAAGGGAAGTGATCCCAGACAAGAGATCCTTAGTCTCTGATTCCTCTAAGTTTTGTGTAGGACATTACTTTTTCAGAAGTTCCCTGCTGCCAGTTCTAAAGAGCAAAAGAGAAACTGCCAGATTTCAAGGGGCTTTTTAAAAAGAAAACATTTTAAAAACACAATAGACTCTTCTCACTAATTTGAGCATGAAATCTATTAAGTTCTTAGGGCCACTGATTTCTGAAAATTATTTTGATATATTTTCAGAAAATGTGGTGAAAGATGCTCTGGACACGACTGCAGGACAGAATTTACTTCAACAGTTCTGCATGGAGTTTTGTTTTCTATCAGACTGAGATGGATTTTCATTGATTTTCAGAGTGTTTTTTAAGTTTTCCATTATTAAAAATCCTTTTAAAGACACTTAGCTAATACTGTTTTTAAAAGTGATTAAAATGTGGATTATTAGAAGAGGAAATATTATAATTTGCACCATATAATTAAGTGCAGCTTTGGGTCCCAGGAAATTTTATGCAGAACCTGTTCAGTGCAGGAAATTGACTGATACTCTTAATTTAAATCCACACTTACTAGTCTCATGACAGGTTTGACTGGAGTAGAATTCAGCTACATTCATCCTTTCCTATGATGAAAATGCTTTTATCCCCTTTCAATGAATTGTATTCACATTTAAAAAGTAGCCATTCAAAATGGCTCTCCATCTCCCATTCCACAGAAAAGGAAGATGGTCTTTCAGGGAGTTGGCACTGAGGATTACAGTTCCCTGTAGAACTGAAAATAACATATAACGAGAATTGTATTCTATTTGCATTCAAGCCAGAGAGCTCAGCCTGGAATGTTGAAAACATGAAGTTCTTCTACATTTCATTTGTTTATTTAGAATAGATTCTCTGTTTTGTCACCATAATAATGAGTGGGTTTTATTCTAAAGTGGGGTTTGTGCTTTGGTTTTTTGTTTTTGGTTTTGGTTTTGTTTTTTTTTTTTTCTCTTTATGAGATCTAGCAACCCTTTCTGTTAAAATGATGTCTAATTGCCACTTCATAGCTAAAATACTATAAAGAGCATGGAGAATGAATGACTTAGCTAATGAAGTCTTTAAAACAGATACGTAGAGGAAGAGTTTGCTACTGCTACCTAAACTGGAGTGGAAAGCATTAAAATTCTCTTAAGCACCCAATAACCCAGGCCAGCTAGATATAATTAAAAATCAAGTAAGGGTAAGGTAATGCTTCCACTGCTCTAGGATGACCTCTGTAATTCAGTACTAAATATTTCTCTACCTAGCATAATCAGGTTTCCATGTATTTCCCAGAATTACTCATATACTTGCTACTGTGAATTTTCACATTGTTTACTTAGCATTTTTTTCAGCTGGTGTATACCAATTATGCTGGTATTTGCTTGTCTAAGAGGTTATAGCTCTATATTTTTATCTTGTATTTGTCTATAGCATGGATTCATGGAGTTCTCTATCCACCTCAGAGTTTTTAATATCTCTGTCCTTGTGTCACACTACTGGAGTAGGGAAGTATTCCATCACACTGCTTTAAAATGTGGGAACTGAAACACTGAAAGTCTGAGACATTTTTTCATTATCAGAGGAAAGGCTGTGGCAGATCATCATGTGAAGCCATTTTTCTCAACTTACAAGGCATTGTTTTATCCAATGCATCCAGCAATAGGGATGCTGCAAATGGTCTATAAAGCCTAGGAATAAAGACTAGAATCACAGCTACCTAACAGTGTGGAATACTTCTGTAAGAAAAAAAAAAATAAAGCAGTCTTTGGAGAGTGTCTCTCTGTCTCAGCTATGCCCCATACAACCACTCACTCGCTCCCCTCAGCTGGGATAGGGAGAGAACTGAAGGGGTGAGAGAGAGAAAACCCACAGATTGTGATAAAGACAGTTTAATAGATAAAACAAAATCTGTGTGTGCAAGCAAAGCAAAGCAATGAATAATTTGCTGCTTCCCATGGGCAGGCAGGAGCTCAGCCACTCCCAGGAAATCAAGGCTCCATCATGCCTAACATTTGGGAAGACAAACACCATCACTCCAAACTCCATCACTCCCTTTTCCTCTCTCTTTCCACCACTTTATATACTGAGCATGATGTCAGATGGTGTGGAATATTCCCGGGGTCAGTTGGGGTCAGCTGTCCTGGCTGTGTCTCCTCCCAACTTCTTGTGCACCCCCAGCCTTCCTGCTGGTGGAATGGGGTCAGAGGCAGAAAAGGCCTTGACGAGCTGCAAGCACTGCTCAGCAACAAAAACATCTTTTTATTATGAACACCATTTTCAGCAACAACCCAAAACATAGCTCCATACCAGCTGCTCTAAAGAAAACTCTATCCCAGACAAAGCTGGTACATTCTTTCAGCAAGGGAAACATTTGCTGCTGTCTGAACGTGGCTTTGTGATAACTCTTGTCAGACTCAATGGCTGTTGCAGTGGCTACTGGCATCCATTGTTGCACTCCTTCCAAGAAGAGATTAATGTATTTTAATTAACAGCTTATAGCACAATGAAATCTACATTAGAAAAGAACAGGAAACATTGACTTTAGTCCAAATTACCTGAGAAAATCTCACAATCCTCTGTTGTGCTGCCTCTCCTTTGTGACTGTCTACTGGCTCAGGGCTTGTTGTGCAGAACACAGAACAGCTCTGCTGCTGCTCCTCTTTCTATTGCATTTCCTTCTGTACTTCTGTCTATGTCTCCCTCTATTCTCTTCACCTTGATTCATTTGCTAGTCTCTGCATGTATATTTGAAATGGCACTGTAGAGGGTGTAACTAAAACGAAGTTTTAGCTTTAAATTAAATGAGATCTGAGCAGCCCTACTTACCAGTACTGTACTGAAACCAATTTTTTCTTCTGGCCAACTGATTAAGATTTATGCAATCTTAGTAATTTGAGCGAAGCTGACTTTAGTTGTCTTATATCTCTGCACAGATATACTGCCAGGTACCTGACAGTACCTGGAGTCCACTCCACCTTCATATTTTTTCAAGAGTTTTTTTCTAGGAAATCTGGCTGATTCTTTTTTGTGAGCTTCATTGTCACCCTGAGGTTATGCTACAAGAAAGGTGCATTGAGAATCACACAAAGCTATACTACCCTATTCATTTACAAATCCCTGTTTCCAGGGAATGGAGATGCTTTTCTTCAATTATATTCCAAATGTGTCCTTTTTTTTTCAATCTGCATAAAAATCATTTGTAAATCTTGTCATAAATCTCCATTTCAGAACTTCAGAGATGTTTTTCTCTTCCCACCTGTACTTACCCCTTAAAATTTTTAATGTTTTCATTATGGTTTTCAACTCCCAAAACTCAGCAAGAATCAGGGCATGGTACTTCTTTCAAGCTTCGCCTGTTGCTGTGAGAACATTACCAATAAAGATACATTTTCTGAATGACACTGAAAGGCAAGATAAACAATGAGTAGAGTTGTAAAATGCACTATTAAACATACTCCAAAATTTCCAATGCTCCCTACTTCTATAATTTAGCTGTCAAGGGCACTATTTATTTGCAGTTTGTTTTATGGGTTGTTATGTATATTAGGCATAGATGTTAATGCTACACACATTCATGTTGGTTAGGTCATGGCGAAGCAGCATTTTATGTTCTATGAACTCAGCAGGTAAGATTTGAATTATAAATGCCTCTAAGGACAGAATTTTGCATATCAATATAAATTTTACTTCTAAACAAGTCTAGTAAAGCTACATTTTAGTTCTACGATTAAATGGTATGATTCCCCCTCTACCAGTTTGAGCCACCAATACAGCTGCTGCTCAGTTTGGTTCCTGGCTGTACTTTCTTAACTACTTCCAATCATCCTGTTTGTTAGATATCTATTTATTTATTATATTAAGCTCTGCAGCTGTTTTCATTGATTTCAGTATCAACTTTGGGTGAATGAGACATAAATAATTTTGGGTTTCATGCTGTTTTTATCAGCTAGTAGGCCTTAAAGATTCTGTGCTGATGGTGCACTGAAACCAATGACTGTTTTTGCTTTCATTTATGGCTCACAACAAAATTTAACATTTAGCTGGTGGGTTTACTGTCCAACTGGAAAAATGCAGAACTCATGAGAAATATCTGCAGAAGTTTTCAAGTTTATTAAATCACCATCTTTTGGAAGAGCATATGTTGTTCCTTGGGTAAAAATTTTGTTAACGGATAGAATTATGTAAGTAATGCATAAACAAGCAAAATCATTGAAGCTGTGTGTCCTTTGTTAAACAGTTTGAATAGGTGATAAATTTGAAAATAAAATAATAAATTTTAAATTGGTGTCATTTATTTTCTCAGCTCACTATTAATCAATTGGCTTTTCTAGTCTAGATCTAAAGTAATCTTCAAAATGTTTCTGTTGTGAGTAAAAACCAAAAAGTTATTCATAGCCAATGGCACTGAGCACTCTATGTATTTAATTTTGCATCTGCCTGAAGAGCTCATTCTTGTTTGGAATTCAATGTTGAAACAAGTCTGTCACTGATTTTATTTATGAGTTTTGTTTTACCTACTTACTTCTTCTATTTTCTGTGAAACAAAAAGCCCTCTCCTCTCTTTAGTCTTGTTGATATACCTATTCATAGATTTGAAATGTTTTTAGTGACATAAATGGTACAAAGGTTTTGGGTCCTACACCTCTTAGTTGGCAAAGTTACACCTCTTAGTCAAGCAAATTTTATATTTCATATTGATGCTCTGAATTCTGTAACAAAATTAGATCCTATTTCTGTCTTGAGAGAGTTACTCTTGTAATAAATTTAATTACTACCGATATTAATGGCTTTGTCTGCATGTCTTAGGGTGATTGACAGTGCTTTTCCCTCATAAAGATATCATTGTTAAATTCACATAGGTATAGACACGGTGTGAATAAGCAGCCTTTTGTGATATGTGCCTGTTTCTAAAATACATTGCTCTTCCTGAGTGAGAAGTCTCTTTGACTACTTTCTTGACACTGATTTTTCACCATGTGGTATTTGAATTGTAGGATAACAGATCCTAAAAATGGCCAGTTTTATTTATGGTCACAGAAGAGCTGAAAACGAGCACTGACCATTAAATAAAGTAAAAAAGTCTTGATTCTTATGTGCTGTGATTTGCAGTCAATTTCTCTTTGAAAGATGTGCATAGTAGGAGGATTCATGCACAAACCACATCACCAAGAGTCTGTAGAAACTGAAAAGGTCTGGTTAAGTCATGGAAGTGTTGTGTTATGTTCATGCGTGACAGTGACCAGAAATTTTAAATACAATGTTGCCTTTCCCATAAGACTAGTCTTCATTCCACTGGTAGGAGAGATGATGAAACTCTCAGATTTATCCCTTTCTGTCATCTGGGATACAGAATTTCCAAGTAACTGCTGGCATTGAAAACCATGAGGACTGAAACACATTGAAATACATGAGGATTTTTTTTATTTTTTATTGCCTTAAAGGAGTGTGTATCACCAGAGTGATCCAGAGACTAAAATTTTCTTATCTTGAAATAGATTATGGACTTAATCACACTGTTTTACTCTTGGCCTTGTTTCTCTATAGAAAACCTTCATTTAGTAGTTACAAAACTTAATGGATGTCCTCTCTTCACCTTTCAATATTTTAGGTCCCTGTATTTGATCTTGTGCTCCTTAATGGAGGCAATAATGAGATACTCTGCCATCTCTGGTCTCCTGGACTTTGCTATGGTGAAAATTCTCCACTCAATGCCCATTCTCAAAATAGAGTCTCCACGGTTCTGCTACCTATGGACCCATGCTGTAGTTAAGCTATCCATAAAAATTATCCCTTCAAGGTTCAATTCTGTGAACTACTTGTGTCTTCTTTTTTTCCATTCCTTTTAATCCTCTTATCAGTCTTCATGTCTCTGTTGGACTTTCTTACTGGATATACCAAGCAAAACAAGTTCCTGTGAAAACAGTAGTTTTTTGTCATCTTTCAGCATCTGTTGTGTTTTGGAAATGGAATTTTTCATTCCTATCTCTACAAACAAAATGGGATAGCAAATTTGCTGTTTGACTGCCTCCTTGGCATAATTACTACTTCCTAAGGCTGGGTTATTCCCTGCTGTTTTCCTCCAAGTCCTGTTAAAATATGGTGGTGTACATGTTGAACTTAACTGACTTCCAGTTCCACATCTGAATTTTGACTTATACGTGTGTATTCCAGACAAACTGTCAGACTCCTTGAGTTTCACATTTCTTTATTCCTCAGGTCATTGAAACTATGGTGATGAGGTGAGCTCAAAATATTGTGTTACGATCAGAAATCTGGAGTGCTCCAGTCACATACTCCCGGGGAGTTTGGAGTACATTAGAGAACAGTATGTTGGATAGACAGTATTTTTTAATTGCTTAATAGTACATAAGTATTTTGTCATTATTTGAGTGGCTTAATATTTCACTATGTTTCTGTGCTTTCAAAACACTAACTCAGATGTCCCATATCAGCTTTGACATCTAGCAACTATACAGGTTTAGCCCAACAAATTTTGCAATTTGCTCTTACTACCAGTAGTGTACATTTTCACAGAAACTGGCATTTATTGACATTAATGATTAAGATTTGCGTTCATCAGTGTCTCTATGAAATCTGAGTGGAGATAGGAATGCTTCCAGCTGCATTTTGTTTGTTAATTGAACCATGAGTTTACCTCATGACAGAAGCAAAGTAGCTCACATTCGCTAGCATTTTTCATTTGGTTTTGTTATTGCTAGAAGCCTAATTTTATTACCATTTAAATTTGACATGGTAACATATTTGTTTTGACAATGCATTACTTTCTACCAAGATAATTCAAATCTAGCTATTTGGGGAGGCTAGTAGGTGAAAGTAGAATTACTCAATACAATAATGACTCTTCAGCTGAGATATGAGGGAGAAAGACCTAAGACTCTATAGGCAATTGCTCCTACACGTCCTAGGCTGGTGCTGTATTATAAGGCCAGTTTCTTGACAACTTCTGTTTACTTATCTTTTTACATGTTTAGGGTTTAGTTTTTTGGGTTGTTTTTTTTTTTTTCAATACACCTTGAAAACGAACCTCAAATGTGAAATCTCACTTTGCCTAGTAGGAAGGGGGTTTTTTGGGGGGCAACTTTGGTTTTAAGTATCCTGTGGAGGATTGTTTACCAGTTTGAGCTTGGATTTTTGAGTGAGGTTTTAGACTAGGTAACTGCAACATTTGTTACTTCCTATTTCATTTAAATCTATCAAAGTGGTCACAGTCAGATGCTGCCGCTAGTTGAATGGGAGGACAGTTTCAATTTCTTTACAGTGCAACCTTTATCCTGAGGGAGTACAAAAATCAGAGGAATTTTAGCCCTCTCCCTGTAGGGCTTGACTCTCAATGAATAATCTATCATCAGTCTCTCCATTGTTTTTATGTAATCTATTTGAAGCTCCATGGTGAGTGCTGAGTGCTGAATGTCAATGACAACTGTGTCAAGACAGCCAGGAACATTCATTAATATGCTTGTGCA
>VZTN01007679.1:35333-55483 GCA_013400515.1 Erpornis zantholeuca
CAATTTTTTTTTTTTATATATGGAAATTAACCACTTAATATAATATATTTATTTATATTCTTCAAAGAGCTGCTACCTATTAGGATTAGTTGGCTGATCAGTATAGCATAGACAGGGATCCATATTCCTTGTTTTTAATCTTTTATACCAACACTAAAAACCCTTTTCAAATTATTTANTCAAGAAAGACATTGAGGTGCTGGAGCGTGTCCAGAGAAGGACAACGAAGCTGGTGAAGGGTCTGGAGCACAGGTCTTTTGAGGAGTAGCAGGGGGAACTGGGGTTGTTCAGCCTGGAGTAAAGGAAGCTCAGAGGTGACCTTATTACTCTCTACAACTCATTGAAAGGAGGTTGTAGCAAGGTGGGAGTTGATCTTTTCTTCCAGGCAATTAGTGACAAGACAAGAGGACATGGCCTCAAGCTGCACCGGGGGAGCTTCAGGTTGGATGTCAGGAGGAATTTCTTCTCTGAAAGGGTTGTTAAACATTGGAATAGACTACCCAGGGAGGTCGTGGAGTCACTATCCCTGGAGGCATTCAAGAAACAACTGGAAGTGGCACTTAGTACCATGGTCTAGTTGACAAGATGGTGATCAGTCAAAGGTTGTACTCAATGATCTTGGAGGTTTTTCAAACCTAAATGATTCTGTGCGTCTGTGATAAGAGAGCCATGCTGAGTTCTGTCTTAAGATGTCTCCCATTGAAGCTAGACTGCAGTGCTTCCAGTTATACTTCTAACTACCAAAACCAAGAAAACCACATGACAAGGGGACATTTAGAAAACTAAGGCATATAATGAGTATGCTATGCTACAGTGAAAACTGATTCTCTCCTGTCTGTGGCTTCCCTGCTATAAAGCTTCTGTGAGAAGCAGCAGGGTAAGAGAATGACATCATTAGTTTAACTATTTGAAGTCTTCCTGAGCTATAGATGAAATATTTATATCTACCAGAAGGAGAAATGCTATTAATCCACTCCTCATGAAAGGCTTTTAGTCAGTAGTTCGTTGTATGCTGTGGCTGTCACCAGTGAAAAGGGAAAGCTTTTAATATACATAACAGATAACAGTTGTAATTGAAATTCTATTTCTTTCCTTTCACTAATCCAGGGAATAAACAACACCTTAAACAATAAATAACTGGAGTTTGGCTAGCTACTTATTTTAAAATGCTTCTCCAATTGTAAGTTTTCTCTCTATATATATAATTCTATATGTCCTTCCAGAATAAACGCTTACCCAAAAATTTGCCTCTGCTTTTACCAAATGGTCCTGTGGAGGACAGTTTTGCTGTAGCTAAATAATATGTGATTTCAGTTTGATTTTAGTAAACATTGCAGCCCACGAAATGCCTGACATGACTTGAATATTAATTTCTACCTTTCTCTTAAAAAGTTTAAGGGCCCTTTTGGAAGAATAAAATGGGTACAGAATATCACCATTTTACTAGTTTCCACAGTATTTAGCGAATATCACAAGTATTGTGACAAGCTACTACGAATGTTAAAGGTAAAAAAAGGTTAATGTTGATCTAATTAGAAGTTTTTAATTTCTCTTACTTATTAATGTAGTTGAGCTACCTGTTCTTTGATTTTGTATGAATAGACAGCTCTGTGAAGTCCTGAGATGCTTGCTGAAGTGAAAAAAGATATTCAGACAACTAAACAATCAATCCTACATACACCTACGTGCACATATTAACTTTTTGTTTATCAGCAAAACACTGAACTTAGCAGGATTACTTAGGTATAAAGATAAGCATGACCACATTTGGGGAATTGTGGTTATAAATTCTGATCCACAGTATGATTGAATGAAAAGAGTAATTCTGGTGGAATTTAGTATAGAACTAACATAGAACAGAAAAAACATCTTCTCTTTTTAAATTAAATCAAATTTAAATGCAAATCTACAATATGAAAGGATTTTTTGCCTACTGAGCTTTCTGACCCTCATAAACAGAATGATGACTTTGCATTTCAGATCTATAGAGGATGTGCACTTGTAGAATGAATTTTGAAGATATCTTACTAAGCCAATATATCTGGTCAACCTTGCAAAAACACTTTTGAAAATATTTATGCAACATATCAAAGAATTTGCATTGCTCTCTCTGTCTTTCCTACCTGGGCATATTCTCATAAATGATCTTAAGAAGCATGAGAGACAAAACAATCCCATGATTATAATCCTGTACGTTTGAATATTAATTGAAGTTGAAAGCAAATTGTACATTCACATGGAATATTCTTACTTCACTGTATTGATTGTTCACAGAAGTAAAGCAGCTGTGCTTTCATGTGAGTTCTGAAACAGCCTGAACAACAGAAATAGGTACTATCTTCACCAAAACTAAACAGACGATCAAAATATTACTGTTAAATTTGCTATCTAGTAGCCAACACAAGAAATTGTCCTGCATGATGTTGGAGTCAAGCTTTGAGTATGTACAATATATTTACAAAAATACCTTTTGATTAATTGTGAAGTAAAAAGGTCCAGTTTACAAAATTTTGTTTCTATGCATTTGCAATTTTGAAAAGTTATTTCTGAGCATTATCACCTACTCATGCAAGTAATAAATTATACATTCCATGGAAAATTGCAGACTAATTTCACACCTTTTAGTTTAACTAAGCTTTCTTGTCAGAATGCTGGGATTTGAATTATCACACAGTAAAATGTATGGTCTGTAAAGTTGCTCCTGTTAATATCATTATTAATCACTTTTGTTGCAGTAATTTCTAAGAGCTAACCAAGAAGGTGCTCTGTGATTGCTAAACAGTGTATAAATACAGCAATGGTGGGAAAAGGTAGTGACTTGGAGAGAGAAGTTAAAAGTGAGAGAAGGTAGCAATCACAGAGACAAGAGCAAACCCAAATGAGGAGACACTTGTGTTTTCTGGCAGGCATATACCAAGCTGCCATTTTGTAAGGGATCCCCCATTTAGATCAAACACCTAATGACCATGGACTAGGTGAGACCAGGCTTTTGTTATGGTTTCCTTGGCTGTCAAACTCCCTGAAGACTGGGAGTGGGAGCATCACCCCATACACACTCTCAGAATGCTGAAAGACACTGCTGGAACAGAAGAGAAAAGCACTGACACACAGAGGCTCAGCACATGGGGATTCTAGTCATAACTGCAGAAAGGTCTCAGAGTCTGATGTTCACTGTCTGGCTTCTCTCTGTGATTGTAAAGGCAGGAGAGTCCCTCTGAAGTTTTACCTCATTTGCCTGGGGAACAGAGAGGGATCACTGTGACCCTGTCCGGTGTCTGCTCTCTGAAGCCTGCTGGTGTACAATTATTATGGAAGAGTTTATTGATTATCTTAAAAATAAGAGCTTGCAGATAATCGTCTTTACAGCTTTGTCTCCTTTTCTAACAAGATGACACGTTAGATGCCATACACGTTATTAAATGTCTAGCCTGTATCAGATACAGGATGTCACAAAGAGATGACACAGTTATCACATGCCAGCAGACATGAGGATTTAAAATCCTTGTCTGGATTATAGCCCTGGTGTAAACACATGGGAAGCCTTTGCTTTTGGTGGAACTTAACTGCATGTACTAGCTAAGAAATTGTTGTTAAGGGCTAAAAGTGGCACGGATAAATGGGGGGTCTTTTCCCCATGGTAAATGAAAAAAAATAACAACACCACCAAATTAGCAGCATAACTGTGGGAGTACTTGTTTTAGAGCCTGAAAATAACCAGTATCTATTTTGTCAACACCTTCCTCCCTTTCAAAAGTCTCATGATTTTGCAGGTGCAGAATTTATTTCAGGACTTGCTTTTTATTTTTCTTACGTGAATTTAATTCACATGGAAAGAGGTAACTTGATAGCATTAAGAATTAAGTCATGTTTTCTTTTATCCTCTGAACAGCCACGAGCATACTGTAATTGACATCTGTGTTAGCATCTGCATTATAACCTGACAGGTAGCTCATCCTTGGCCAATAGGTGAAAGAGTGGATTAGTTCCAATAGTAATGTATGTAAATTGTCCATGACAGAATATTTCAAACTCTGGCCTGTCTGCCACATATAATCTAATCAAAATAAGTATTTTTTTAGAACTCAGTACAGTACTGTAGTTTCTAAGTGCTTCACAAATATTTGACATTATCAGCATTTTAAAACTGAGAAAATTAAGTCATATTTCTAGAAGAGAAATATATAGATATAAGCATAACATCTTTCTTCCAGCATGACCTGCTGCTTTACAAAGTTTTTTTTTTAAATATATATTTTTTCTCTGTTTCTTTTCTTTCTTTCTTTTCTTCTTTTCTTTGCTTCTTCTTGCTCTATTGATTTTACAGAGGACGTTTCATAATATCATTACAAACACTGGTAAGGGAATTAAGTTTTGATATGTACTGTCTGTTAGACAGCCACTAAATTTAGTAAAACCAAAACCCAAAGCTCTTCAGTAGTATAACATTTAACATTTTGTTTAGGCAGCTATCTCTTGCTTGACGAGTACTTAACTTCCAATTATTCCAATGGACTTTGCTTGAAGATAATAATTTATATTTACATGTATTTTCAAATGAGGAAAATATATTCATTTAAATTAATCATGCTAATCTAAAGCATTAGATAGCAAACAAGTGTAGAAGATCTTTGTCCATGCGATTGCTATTACCTGATGATGACCGCAGAATTTCTTCATTGACTGCTGTTAAGTAAAGCTGATTGATCCTGTCACAGATGAAAAATGGTTAAGAAATGTTTGACTTGTCCTCTTGAAATCTTCATAGGTCTGGACCTACATTTAGGATCCAGTGTGAAATCCCTGAGTGTGCTGTGTAAATGTTTTCAGTGCCAGCTTAATATTTTTCCACTTTACTTATCACATAGAAAAATGTACCATTAAATTTTGCACTGTGTGGAGCTTGCTAAAGGGGAAACACAAATGGACATGCAGGAGTGACGTATGGCATGCACACAGAGAGGGTGTAAACATTAGTAAACAAGTTCCACAGCAACTCCAGTATGGGTCATTAAGAAATGAGAAATTTGCTGAGAAGCCATGATAAATTGCAGCATTGTGCCTCTGACTTTTAGCTCTTGAAACCAATGAACTGTGAGTCAGGTTTAATCATTAACACATTTGGGTGGCAAAAGGGAAAATACTGGGCAACAAGAAATTAAACAAAACAAGTGAATGCTCGTGTGGGTGGTGAGAAACAGCGAGGGTTCTGTTATGGAGGTAGAAATCATCATCACAGATACAGAGAGAGCAGGTTGTGGAGCTGGTTGAAATGTCCATGGAAAATTAGCCAATATGTTAACAATATTGCTAAAAGTGAAAGGAAAAATGATAAGAGCTGTGGGAAAAAAAAAAAAAACCCAAACAAAATGGTGTACTTCACAGTCTACAGATATCCAGTTTTGCTTTTAAGGGTAAATATAGCAGTTATTGCATCCTCTGATTTCCATGAATTTGTGAAGTCATGATTTTGCTTACAACTGTATACTCTAGGGACAGAACTTACAGCTCAGGACCTGAACAAGTATTGCAGTTGAAATAACTGCAAACATTACACTACTGTTCAAAAATTCTTTCAGATAAATAACCTTTGTTGTCTTTTGAAAAGTCTTGAATGCTTTATGCCATGAATCATGAAAAGATGATGCTGAGGTTGTTGTTTGGTTGCTTGCTTTTTTTGCTTTTTTTAATTTATGGAGTCTCTTCAAAAATATGGCAACATTTTTTTTCTAATTCTCGTGCTTGAAAATGAGTCAATAAAGCCATCAAAGATTCTCACATACTTTGTGACAGAGAAACAGAAGTTTAAAGATAAAACTGTAGGCTTCTGGGGGAGGTGGTTGTTGGGTATTTTTGGTAAGGAAATTACAAGAAGAAAATAAGAAGACATTGTTATGGGAATAAAAAAAATAAAAAGGAAAATAAGTAGTTACTAAGCCAAGGAAAACATTGAAGGCTGCTTACCTGATCTTTCTTAGGATAGCAACACAAAGCAGGAAATCTCACATTACTGGGAAATCTCTAAATATGCCAGAAGCAACTGACAAGTGTAAAAATGTTCTTGGAGTACAGCAAAGCTACAAACAAACTAAACAATATTTCAACAGCATGTCTGACAACAGAATAAAAAAATTAAAGACCAGTTGTAGTCAGTGTTGGAAAGAAATGGTGTTAGACTGATATTTGAATTTTACTGTCTGCACAGGTGATGTTTGAAGTATTTTCTGTTTATATTTGCACAGTTATAATCATATCATTCAAAATGAAACTGAACTAAACCAAAAATATCCTTATAAATAACAATGGACAAGGAGCTTTTTATGTTTTGGGTTTTGTTTTTTTTTTACATGCCATTAACTTGAAAGGAGGATAGCATCATAATGAAGCAGCATTTATATTTAGGATTTAACAGCAGTATCTAAATGTAGGTAGAGATATTTTCTGAAGTGTATGGAATGGATGTCATGACTATTTCCTAATCGAGACTAGTTTTTATGAAACTGTTTGTTAATAACTGTTTGTCTATGGAAATGCCACAACCCTTGTGATAAACATTTCAAAATACAGCTATGTTGGTAATAGTCTTGGTTTCTTGGTGTCTTCCAGTTGTGAAATTAAATGAACCCAAGCCTTGTCTTCTGCTTAGAATGTATATAAAATGATAAAATTAGCCATAATTCTATGCTTTACCAATCCAGTGTAGCATCCATTTCTTAATTGCTTTCTAACATGTCAAAAACAAAGGTAGCAAACTAATAATATAAAAATTTTTGAATTTGCTGGACAATACATTGTCTCTTTCCATTAAATTTCTGCAATATCTTTATTGCTATATTTAATCCACAAGGTTGGGTGTAAAAAAAGCAGCTTACCACACCAAAAAGATATTCTCACTTGGTCTGTCATATCAGTGATTTATATATGCTGGCTACATACAATTTTGAGGAAGAATTCTTAACACAGCAGTTCATGCCGGAATCAAGAATTTAGGGGACTGACATGTTTTTTTAAGACAAAGATTCAGTACTTTCCTCTGTTTAGGCAGGTGCTCCTATATCTTTTTTTCATCAATAAAAATGTTGCACTGGAGGCTTTTTAAGGCCTAATTTCTGCAGGTTCATGTATACAGCAGTCTTTTATTTTTCACAACAAAATAAGGTATTGAGACAGAAATCCCCGTTGAATCAAAACAATTGTACAGACCAGTACTCTCTTCATTGAAAGTTAGGGGATCACATCTGCAATCTGCACTTGACCCCTTCTCTAAGACTTGCCATCTATTAGTTTGAATGTTCTGCAAGTATATCCCATGGGATAACTAGAAAAAGATCCACTTCATTGCTTCCTAATACATGTTCAGCAGGCAAAAGCTTCAACTCACTTAGAGCAGCACTGAGGAAAATGGGGAATGCGAGTTAGAATTTGAGGCTACACAGAAGCCTCTTATGGTTCTTCATCTGCTTTCTGCAGCATTTTGTTCAAAAATGAGTGCCATGGAAATGTCACCATGACAGTAGGTTCTCACTTAAACTGGGCATAGATGAGGTGGCCACAAAATCAGTTCAGCCAAAGACACTGCAAGTGTGAGAGCTGGGCAGAGTACCAGGGTGCACTAACTATCCTTTTCTCCCCATCCCTGTACCTCCAGGCAAATGCTAGTCTGGGGCTGGGTGAGACAAGAAGGTGTTTAGTAATGGGAAAGGACAGAGATTTCTCAGTATTTTCCTCTTTCTAGGTCTGCATCTGCTAAAAAAAAACCAGTTAACACAATTAGCATTTACATAAGTCCCCAGATGAATCCATATTTATTCTGCTCACCCAAGACTTTCTGATTCCTTTGAACCAATTCTGTCTGGTAGGGGAGAGTTTTATAATTTTTTAACTAGATGTATGTGGCAGTACAGTTTTCTGTGGTTGTTCTAGATTTCCATCTTTTCATTTTAATGCCAAACTCCTTTAGCACTGCATCTCTCTCGGAATGGTGCTCCTGCAGCTGAGATTGCAAACATAAGATAATTGTTCTTTCATCTTTCTTGCCATTTCATTGGTATTCTCAGACAGAATCAAACTAACTGCCATGGAAATTTTTTAATCCTTCAGTTCTCATCACCTGCTGATCACCTGTGAACTGATAATGGTACTCTTGATTTTTTTCTTTCTTTCTTTTTACACCTGTGGGTTTTGGAGTTTTATACTTACCTTTCTGGCTTTTGTTCCCACATGCTTACATGAGACACAGATCCTTTCCACATTTTCGAATTATCTTTTTCTTATGACAATAAAATTACACTTTTTTTGCTTTTATTTTTTAAAGACGTGACCATACCCTCCAATAACCTCTTATGGCATATATATTTGAACATTAGCTTGTTTACTTAACCTTTCTCTTGCTTCTTTCTGTTTTGAAACTTTATATCTCTTGGTATTAATACTTCTATCTTCCTTACCCTCTTTTCTTTTGAAATTCTCTTGTTTGTTCTCTGTATTACTAATACTATGGGCTACATTTAAAGGAGAAATGAGGGCAAAGGAATATTTAACAATGAGGAGAGGTGAACAGAAAAGAGTTGCAAGATTTGGGCAACTTATTGAAATTTCTTGTGGAAAAAAGACAGCAGATCTTTTCTGTGGGACTGTTTCTTTTTAAGTATCATCAAAGAATGGGGACATATCTGCTGAAAATTATTGATCTCCCAGCAGTGCATTTGCTCAACTTGTGAAGTTCTAAACAAGGATGGGGAAAAAGAAATTACTGGATATATTTAATGATTTCCAGAGTGATAGTCAGGTTTGGCAATATATGTAAAGTTGTCCAGCATTTTCCATTACAGAACCTTGATATTTAACCACTCTTATGAAAAGCCTACATTTAAACCCTTCAAACTAAAGTTTTGCCCAAATCTACTTATTATTTTACAGACTCAGCCTTTCTGATCATCTAGATCAATGGAACTAAAAACAAATGAAAAAACCAAGAAGGTTTTTTGGGGGTTTTGACAGCCATTACACAAATATGTACTAATAATTCTTTTTTGAAAAGTCAATGTGACATTTGACATAGAAAGAAAGAGGGAAGAGATGCCACAGGGCATCATTTCAGGCTGTCATTTGTCCCCATTGCAAATTCATCTAGCTTTGTTAGAATGGGCAGTGATTTCAAATCAGGGGATGGCAACAATCTCTAGGCAAGAGAGCCAGAACTCACCCTGCAAGTGAGCCACAGCACTGAGGGAGCAGGCTCTGCCCTGCTGAACAAAGGGATGAACACTGGGGGCTGCTCAGGCCCTCACTCTGCCTGTATCTCTCCTGGCTCAGGCGACTGACACCTTTGTGGAAAGGAGAACAAAGAAGACCATTTTTCTCCACATTTTTTTATCAGTGGTGAGGGGAGAGTAAGGAAGTATCATTCAGGGTGGGGAAAGAGGGGAGGGCAGAGCACAGAAGCCCCTAGTCCATATAATTGTGGATGGCAGAGTGTTGCCTTGTCTCTTGTCATCTTGATTGACACAGTTTTGTTTTGAGAGGCTGAGAGTCTCTAATGGCTCTCATGTTGATCACCATCTCTGTGTAATAGTGGTTTTGGCTTTCTTTTAGTTTTAAATATGTCCTTTAAACAATAAAGAAGTATTTATACCTATGTATTAACAGAAAGCTCTTCTGGGAGCTGTTATCAGCTCATGTGGAAGGCACTGCTCATCACACATTATTAACTGTGGCTACTTGACTGCATAACACCCACAGCACAAGTGCAGTTGTGAAAGTGCTTACACACACACTTTTACATGCACTGGAACAAGACTCTATTAAAGCTGCAAATAGGCCATCTGAGAGTGAGAAACTTCCAGAATTGAGGCTGCTCCTCTGACCTTTATTTAGCCACCTGTGTTTTTGAGTTATGCTACAGTCTTTAATTGTGTGATCAAAGTGAGCATCTCCTTGTTAGTGCCCAATGTGGTTTTCTGGCACTGGCAATGAATAATGTGGTTGTCTTCAGCACCCCAGACTCATTTGCAGCAGAAATTTCTCATGTCTAACATGGGACCAATAACTATTATCGTGCCCAGACAGTGCCTTAGGAAGGTAATCCATGCTTAAAATGCACTCAGGAGCTACAGTAAGTCAGCTACCCTAAGAAAATAAAACAAACAGGTGAATTTGGATGATATTCAGTAAATGAAGCACAAGTGTGGACTGGGTGATGAAGGTAAAAAGAAATGTTGAACAGCAATATCCAGTGAACCTCTTCCATGAAAAAAATGAAATAAAAAAAACTGGATGTTGATGTAAATTGTCATGGGTAACTTTTCATTATTTTCTAAATTTTTCAGTACTTTACTTGAACTTGCCTTTGTATGCTTGGAAACATCTGGAAACATCTTTCTTTTTCTTTTTTCTGTTTGGTTTTTTTTTTCCCTTTTTCTTTTTTATCTTTGCATGGAATACATTTTTTGTGCTTGGACAGGAATGCACTTTTAAATATTCAAGCAATCAGGGCAGAAGCATATTCTAATTTAATTCAAGCATGAAATATAAGCCTGAACTTTAGCTTGCATAGATACAAGATTTTTCAATGGTCACAAAATTATCTTGTTGATTTTGAGGCAGCAGCAATTAAAAAATTACATTCTTTTCCTACTGGGTGTTTCAGTACTTATTTCCACATACCCAGAGGAACATGCACTCTTTCTGGCACTTTGAAATGAAATTGAAGACCAGGAGAAACCCATTCAATTTTCATTATATCTTCCGGGATTTGGAATAATTCAGTCTGGTCTCTTAAAAAACCCGATGCTTTTCCAAGCACATTTATCAGTTTGTCATTCTGTTGTCTCCTGTCATGAAACTGTCATCACAGTCTCTCTGATGTGGCAGTGCTGGGGGCACTGGCGAAGCTTCTTGGCTCAGCTGTGCTCAGATTTTTGCATGGCAAGTTGGGCTGCTCCAGTGAAAGCCACATGGCTCCTCTGCCACAATGTGGGAGCTACCGTGCCTTTCGTTGCTAATGTCACTGAATGCCATCCTCACACCTGGGTGTATTCCCACCCCATTTGAAGTATCAGCTGTTTATTCCCTCACTGTTGACCTTTCTTACCTTCTTATAGTTTGTTGAGCTATCATCCTTTCAACAACCTGCTTTTTTTTTATTTTTTCTGAAAAATGCTGGGAAAGGATCTGTGTAGCACTGAGTCTTTATGAAAATAATGTTATGCTTTTCCATCTGAGTTGCACATAGGTCATAATGCCAAGAAAGATCTGTAAGAATCAAAGAATTGGAAGAAAAGCTGGGTTGGAAAAAACCCTGAAAATCATTTTACCAAACATCCCTCTAAAAGTGAAGCAATATTCTGTAATCTGATGTCTCAAGGCAGCTTTTGGACCCATAGTGACATTGTTGGATTTCTTTACTATATTTGCTGTAGCTCCTAATGTTCTTACATCAGAAATTATGCTGCAACTGATTGTATTTATGATACATGACAAGTTCGTATGCATCTTGTACACTGAAAGTCAGTTTAATTTCCTCATTGTGTATATCTCAAGAATTTTTTTTAAAGGCTCATTTAATTTAAAGCTTAAATAGTCTCCTTAGATTCCAGTTTGCTGAGTTAAGATTGTTATAAAAAGAATATGAGATCTAGCCTCAGCTTGAAATAATATCTACTCTGAACAATGGTCCTGAAAACAAAACCGACAAGCGATGTTCAAATTTCTGTTGGAATTGTGTGCCATCTCTTTAGGACAAACTAGGGTTATTTAGACTATCTCAGCTCTATTTTTTCCTATAACAATTTGTTTACTTTCCTCTCTATATAATCCAATTCCTGCATTTGCAAAGCTTTCCTGTTTTCAAGTTTTGTAAAATGGATTGACTATGTATTTTTGCCCTTTTTTTTTCTTTTGAATTGGTGGCATATGGTGCACAATACGTAAACTATACTCCTAACCTGCCCTACTCTCATTTTATCTCATAGTGGCTTTGTTCATCAATGTCTTATCTGCCTTCTTCCTGTTTCACTCCCATTACCATGTTTTTCTTTGTATAAGAGAAGCAAAAAAATGGTGATGGCAAGACCCGTCTTCAGTGAGTGAAAAAAGAAAAAAGCACAAAGACATAGTCTATTAGTACCTCAGCTGTAGCATTTCTTCCTACAAAAGAAATGGCACTTTTGTGGCTATACAGGCTACCCATGTAAAACCTTTCTTTGGCACCTCTGTGTACTGAAACCATCCAACTAGCTGATAAGCAGGCACCATGCCACCGAAGCAGATGGGCATAGCTGCAGAGAGCCAAAAGACAATGTATGTGCATCAAGTGTGGATGTTGGTGGCAGGCTTCCCAGTCAGTGATGTCTTAACGATTAAATGTCTCAAGTTTTTTGCATCTGTAGTTACAGAGATGCCAGCCTTACTGCTGAATAGTGTTTGAAATTTTCTCCAGGTTTGTTTATAAATTACAGGGAATTTTTTGCGAATGCCTGACCTAGAAGAGACTTGGAACAAGAAGGTTAGCAGTAAAGGAAATAGTAGCAATAACTTTTCCCAGTCCTAAACAGGTGCATGTTCTCACCCAAAACTCAGCAAACAAAAGTTCCAGAGATTGAAAGCATTTTTTAGGGTATTTGAGACATGCAGAGGAGAGAAGCAACAGGTACTTTAAGAGAAAGAAAACCAAATACAATCAGAGATATACATTCACCATAATATTACAAAAAAACCCCAAGGATTTGGAGGTGACGCCATGAAAGAAAGACCCTCAAAGACATGAATAAAGAACATTATGCCATTCTTTGATCGTATCACATTTAGGGAAATAGAATTTGACCAGTCTATGTATATTAAGAGGGCTGGACCACATTACCCGATTTCATCTCTAGTTTCTTCTCATGACTGCAAAAACCTAGTGCATGGAATATTTTTACCTAATGTTTTTTGAAAGAGTTGAAAGAGAAGGGAAAGGCAGTTTCCCTAATATTGTCTAAGAGAAGGACTTTCTTTGTTTGCTGAGTAATACAGAGCAAACTTGCACACAGAGTCAAGTAAAAACCTCCCTGGGGAAGGCCCTAATTCATGCAATGAGCAAGCAAAGTGTAATATGTTTTGGTGATTTGAGAAAAATCAGAGACTGATTAATTGACAGATTGATAAAGAAAACACTTTTAAAACAGTATTTCCTTTGAATATATGCAGTCTGGTTTCAGCACAATTTTTTTTTTTTTTTTAGACAAACAGTCTTAAATCTTCCTGAAGAAATTAGAAAATTAAGTCAATTTTTCATTTTATTCTCTTTTTGAAAGTGATGTTTGTGTATCTACATTTATTATTACAGCTTCAGGTTTCTCTTTTATTTAATACAATACTTACAGGATTGAAAAAGACTGAAAAAATAAGCCATGTTGTATTAAAACATACTGATCTTGCCAAATCAGGCAGTCTTGCCCATCAGACTTAGATGGGAAGGGAATAAGGGAATTGGAAGAGTGTTCTTTGTCTTCTTCTCTCCCTTTGGTGTGGCTCACTGGACTCACTCAGAGTCAGTCCCACAGAGGTGGGATCAGTGATGCTCTCACAGGTGTGCACCCCCTGCAAAATGCATCTAACCCTCTACTCCCCACACATTTCCATGAGGCTAGGTTTTGTGCCTCTGGAATTTGGCTCCATCCCCTCCAGCTACCTTAGCCTCCTGAACAAAATTCAGTCTGGCTCCATAGTGTGGCTGGCTCTAAAGGCTCTGCAGATCCAATGTCTGCGTGTTATCTCCAAAGAATGGGAAATTACCTTTGCCATTGACTGGTACTTTCAAAGCAGCTTCTAACCTCCCAAAGCAGAACTGCCAGCCAGTGACTCTGAAGGTCTGTGTGCTCCATTCTGCAACTCTGAAACACAAACTCTCCTAGTATCTTAGTCATGTCCCATCTTTTTTTCCGAAGTTTTTGAGTGGTCTTTGGAATTTTTTTAAAATTGTGCTATAAAAAACAGATTGGAGAGAGTCAAGAAAGAATTCAATGATATTCATATATTTTTCCTATGGCAAATGCATCTTTAGTTAAAATTATATCTTCTTTGGAATATGAACATTAAAGAGCACTCTCAAAGCTCTGTGGACTCAACCACTAGACTCCTCATGGCTTTGACTGTTAAGACATTAAGCCAAGGAAAATGGAAGGAAGAAAACAATACCTGGGAAACTGAATACAAACATTTCAATTTATCAAAAAGATTTTATTATGAATAGCTTAGTTTTAGCAAGAATTTTGGTATATTCTCTGAGGGAGATGGATTCCCTTTATAAATAGTTGTAGCTGGCACTCAAATACTGAGGCATCAATAAAAGAATCTAAATAAATGTCAGTAGACTTCTGTTCCTAGCAACAGTAGCTATTGATTTTATTTTTTGCACTCTGTTAAAAAATGAGCATTGAAAGAATTCTGATTGTCCTGATTTGTATTTTTAATAGAGAATTCAAATGGGAACAGCTGCTCAACATTCCATTAAAATAAACTGTTCAATGACTGAATTATAATCAAGATTTTTCTTTTTGGGTGTTTCTGAAAAACCCAGAGACACCAAGGAAACAGTCAATACATGTCTAGCTCCATCAGTTGCTAATGTCTGAAGCAAATTACAGCTTCCCACTTTTCCAGTGAGAAGCCCTTCTTTACATTACAGGGAGGATATGTGACTTCTGTTTATTTTAGCTGATGAGAGCACCTTTCCTTCCTCACTTCACACTGTGCAGTTCAAACTGGAGGAAGTGACAGTATTCCTGCTGGGGTCTGGCCACTCAGCAGAATAGGAAGATTCTGCCTAGGACTGCCACCCGTCACTTTCGTGCTAAATTTGTGTTTTATAGTTTGTTTGGTTTTTTTTTAATGTGATAATTCCATAGTCATATTCACTATTATGTGAAGCCTTGGAGAAAGGAGTTTATACTACCCAATGATCTTGTTCATGTTTCCTTTTCATTGGTAATTAATTGGTAAAATGTTCAGGGAGCCACAAGTTACAGTAGAATTTTACGGCAACAATTCCTGCAATTTTCCCATAAGATTTGTTATTAAAAAAATATATCCATAGGAGGCAGTCTGGATTCCTGTGAATGCAATTTCTGCACTGATAACTATGCATTAAATCTGAGGAAATCCAGGGCTTGAAATACTTAGTATTTTTGGACTGTTGTAGAAGGCAGGGTTTGAAAAAAATCTTGCAAAATAATTCTAGCCCTGTAATTGAAGATCCAAATGACCTCTAAAATCACATCATTTTGATTTCTATTTTTTTTCCTATGCCAATGTTAATATGAATTTAACAGCTGATTAGAATTGGTCAAAAATAATGTCATTTTAAAGCTGTCATTTCAAAGCCATTATTTCACGTTTTTATATCTTGAACAGAATTGATTTCTACTGCTAGTAGCTCTTGAGGTAGATCCTGGTAGATTAATGTTGGAATTGAAGCAGAAAGGTTAAAAAAGGTTCAAAACAGCACATTTTAAGGTTGACTATTGTGTAACTAGCTCAATTTATGTCTTGAAATATAGAGCTATAACAAGAATTGTTATAAAGAAAGCCTTTTGAGTTCTATTTAAATGAGAACTATCATTTTCCTGTTACTTACATTTAATTAGTAATTTCTATTTTGAGACACTTTATAAGCTGTTCTACAAACAAAAGAAAGAATACTGAAAAGCTATGGAAGTAACATAAGAGGAAAAATATCAGTCCATCTGTGAACGTATGCGTGTATATTCACGTGTCTGCAGCTGGCTGGATATGGTTGGTGTTGCAGTACACTGAACATTCAGATATTTGAAGTTACTTCTTGCTGATAAATGTTTCACAGCAAAGATATGATCAAAAGATATACAGGAATTGAATGATGAGTGAAGCCAAACCAATTAAATTTCTACTGCTATGTCAAAAGATAAAATAAATATGTCCTGTTAAAATTTCTGCCTTACCTTATGTTCTTTAGTGCCTAAAACACACTTTTGTTAAAAAAGCTTGAGAACTGTAACATATTGATGCAGAAGAAACCTAAATCCCCCCAAACCTCCCTCCAAAACAAAACAAAACTAAAGCAATGAAAGAAACAAGCAAAAAACAAAACATAACCCAAACCAACAAAAAGAAAAAAAAACCCAAAACCTAACCAAAACAAGATAAGAAGAAAAAAATCGAGATGAAAAGAAGAAAATGTCTTTGCTCCCCTCTTGGAAGAAGAATGGCAGAAATATCATGTTTTTAAAGAAAACTCATTTTTAAAGTAACTCCTCAGTTTGAGAATATATCCCCCAATTTTCATTTGGGGATCTAGACTATTTGTAACTCCCTATTGTAACGCAGTAGATTGACTGAACTGTGCTACAGTGCTACAATGTAAATTAAGTATTTCTGTGTTCTTCTACATTTTGGTAATTCAACCTTATACGGAAAGAAATTATTACTATTATTATTATNTGAGGAAATGAACAAATGAATGATTCAAGCTTAAGCATTGTTGGACCATCAATAAGTGTAGGATAAAAGAGAGTAGTTCTCAGAACATGTCTCTTAAGCAGTCCATCAGTGGTATTTTATGCTGGTGGTGTCTAAATTACTTTGTTCTTTATGTTTATGTGGGGGAAAAAAAGGAGTATATATCTGAATAGTGCATGTTACTATCTTATTTTTTATGTCACTGGTTCAAGATTATTTATGGGCTCTATGACACTGGGAATTTTGCCTTTGAGAAGTTTAGCTTTCCAAACAGCAAGGGTAGAGTGATCTGTGTCAGACACTGGGAAATGAACTGAGCCCTGAAAGTGCCTTTTCTCTGAATTGAGTGTAATGGGAATCTAAATGCTGCTCAGAGGAGGACATCTGCATTGCAGGCATCTAAATGTGGGCAGATGGATACTACTCTGACAGTGATGTTCTCTGTAGAAATTCAACTTATTTTATGCAAAAGGAGTTGGATCCATGTCTTCAGAAGGAAAAGCAAATCTCTGCTGTGCTTTCTGCTCCCAGCATAATTCTGGCACAAAGAAAAGGGAAAAAACAGAAGCAGCTAAAAGAAAGAAGCCCAGTGAGTCCAGCTCAAGCTAGAGCTCCCTAGCTATGAGTGGATTGAGGGCTGACTGCACATCTTATCAATGGCTCTGGGCTGTGCCTTTATCCATTTATGACCTGACCAGAACGTGCCTTAACTTTTCTGCTGCCTTTTATTCTTATGAATCCTTCTTGCACAAATCAAGGGGAAAATAGAGTTAATAAACTCCTATATAAAATCAGGGCTTATAACTGAATTCAAGGAGCTTGAAAATTTATACATAGCTATGGGATATATGGAAGCCTATGGAAAGAAATTTGAAGCAGCATTTGCTCTATATCTGCAAGCACTGATTGCCCAAGAGAAAAAAAACATTCCAAAGCAATTTTCTGTTTGGTAGTGACCAGTTCTGATGCATGTGACAGGTCAGCATCTTTCAGTCAGTCTTGGCAGAGGACACTAATTATTAAAGATTAATTACAAGGAAATAAAATATCAGACAGATTTTTTTTATCTGAGGCAACAAAGGAAAGGAGAAAAATTTGCATAAATGTGTGACTGATGAAAGACTGAATAGTCAAGGATCACAATGCCAATGGGTTAAAAAATTCTGTGATAAACACAAGCAGAAAACTAGACAGTCATTGCAATTTGAGATGGAAAACTACAGCAACTCAAACTGGATGCCACAAAATCAATTCATATCTGCTTAGAAAAAGATGCTCACAAGGATGGACAGTGCACTGATACTATAGCCATGATTAAAAAGAAATGAAAAAAAATAAAACCTAGCAAGAAATCTCTAAGTCTTAGTGATAGGAAGAATTTAGCCAAGCAAAACTAGTGCAAGCTGCATGCTCTGGCAATCAACAAGCAATGAAAAGAATCCAGAGGATTATGTCATTCTGTAAGAGCTTCCCAGTACATTCAGGAGAGTCAATGAACATTTATTGAAGGTGAACTGGTTGCACAAAGTCCTCTGCTGCCAGGAATATTATTTGTTGTCAAGTCAAGACCACTGGTTTTGGCCCTGAGCTCTCTTCCAATGAGGCCTGTAGATAACTGCTGGGCAGGGAAGGCTTTCATCTGAATCATTAAAAGCAGAACACAATTGCCCTATGTGTTAGGTTGCTGAGGGCAGCAGTCCTGCTTAAAACATCTGGTCCTCATGCATTCAATCACTGAATCTCTGCTGAGTGAGGATTGGACTTCAGATTCCTCTTCGGAGTGAGGCTGTGGTTTCTGATCCTGCACTGGAAGCTTCCCACTGGTGTGTGGCTCCTGGTGGATTCTAGAACTGGACTCTCCACCATGCTGTGCTGCCCACATCCTCATCAGCTCTCCAGGAAAAGTCTCAGGCAATGGGAATAGGAAGGAAACAGCAAAATGTGTGGAGGAGAGGTAGTTAGAGATGGTGCCTACTAAGCAGCCAGTGAATCACACTGTAGACTGATGTCCTCTCTGCTTCAGATGGATGTCCTCTCTGCTTCTCACAGGGGTGTCTAGGTCATTCTACCAGCCCCAGGTAGATGGAAACCAGAGACAGAGACAGTATATTGATGCCAAGTATTCAGAATTTCACTTTTTATTCTATTTGATGGGAAAAAGATAGGTTTGAAAATTGTATTTCTAAGTGGCATATCGTTATAAACTGAGGAAATTAGGGGAAAATAACTTTAGAAACAAAGATAGTTATATTATGGACAGTTCTTACTGCATTATTAGAAAGAGATGCTCTTCCCAAACATGCTGGGCTCAAGGTAATCTTTAAACAACTCGAGTACTGTTGCCCAGATAGCATAAATAATCCCATATTTAATTACTATGGCAAATGTAGTAATTATAATTTTAGAAATGCCTTTGATTTCTTTTTCCTGATTGTAGCACAGAAGAGTCTTGGGGAATAATATTTTTGGATTTGGAAGAATCTGACACTAAAATTGTGTACATTTCCAAAAATAAAATAAATAGCAAATCATTAATCACAAGAACTTTGAATTTCACAAAGTAGGTCTGGGCCCTTATATCCCTCAGACAAATCTGTTTGTAACTGACTCCCATATCAGAAAAGAATTTGGGAGCAAGAGAAGTGCCATGTAAAGTTCTGTGGAAAAAAATAATGCTTTAATTTAAAATACTCATAGCTCTCAGAGTTCCTCACTATTTATACTTGAAAGGTATGTGACATATTTCTCCTTCAGGCAAAGTGTGACAAGAGTATTAGATGTGAGCCCTGGTGACCATGTTTATATCAAAGGCAGTAGTGGCCTACCTGAACCTTTGGTTCTTGTGCCCTTTTGATCATTTTTCCATTTGGCTTAGGAATTAAGTGAAGTGATTTAATTTCTTTGACCTCCAGTTTCCCTGTTAGCAAATTGGAGATAATGTGACTCAGCCAACTTTGACAGAAGTGTGAAGAGAAATGTACAGTATTCAGTACTGGTACAAGTATTTCAATATCTCAGTTTTCCATTCCCCAAGACAAAAGACATCCTTTATTCATTTGTGATTATTCATAGTGAACGTAACTACACAGTATCAAAAAATCATAAAGTACCTAATTCTTCTCAAAATTCTTTGCAGAGGGTTATAAAGTCATGTTTATTTCAAGAATGGTAAGCATGTCAGAGCTGTTTTTATAGAGTTTATTTTTAAAATAAAAGCAACTTTTACTGATTGACTAAAAAATTTCCATATAGTAAGTATTCGAGTCTTCAGTCTTAACCTTCTAGTTATATGTCTTTCCAATGTGAATCTCCATAAAAATAATAAGCTGCATTGTCACTGTTGTGCCCCTTGTCAGTATCTCCTGCTTGGTCAAGTGTGTATTCATCAAAGTTCTTGTCTTGCTATTAAGTGACTGCTGTAGCATTGTGGTGGCTTCTGTCAGATAATGCAGCCGTCTTGAACTCCCACATATGAGAAAAAAAATACAGCTGTAGCCCTCTGAAGAACTCTTATAAAATGTGCTTCTAATTAGATACATATCATAGAGAGTGTCAGAGGGATTTGTTCAGTCACAGACCTTCAGTGCTGAATTTCTTCAACAGTTTGCTGAAGCACATAGAAAACAAGAGGCATTTATGACTGCATGTGATGCAGAGATAAGAGATGTGCTACATCT
>VZTN01007679.1:57479-70906 GCA_013400515.1 Erpornis zantholeuca
AAGAAGAATCCTGCATAGGTTGTCAGTGAATGAAGAGAAAGAGATTGTCATTCATGACAAATAATAGTTTGTCATAAATTTTTTGTGTGGAATGCATAGTATACAGTCAAAACTATTGTCTGCTTATTCGGAATGCAAATATGTGGAGGTGTGCAGAACAAAGTGTTTCCTGATTTGGAAAAGGAGCTATCAAAATTTAATCAGTATGGTTTGGAGAAAAGGCTACAAGACATGAAGACTAAGTCTGCAAATACTTGTGAGAAGTGGGTATAAAAGGAGAAAGCAGCTCTCAGCTATGACAGATAGGAAGTGGTGTCCTATCACTGCCATATTTCACACATGTGCAAGGCCTTGTGGAATGAAATTAGAAAACATGCAGAATTGAATTGTGGACTAGAGGATGACTACAGCAGCCATTAGAAAGGCATTTGAAGATCCCAGTGTTTATTAGATGATAGAATAATTTGTCAAGGGAAGTTCTTAAATACAAACATTAGATAAGGGTAGCAACAGCAGGTCAAACTTTATTATACAAGATCCTCCAGCATTACAGCAGGGGAATGTAGTTTCCAGTCCTAGCACATAAGGTCTTATGAATACAAAAGAGAAACAGAGTAGTGGACAGAATGAGAGAAAACATGTATTCTATCACTCATATCAGATATATGAATAAGATGTTTGGCAACTACCAATGAACAGATATTGCTTAAACGTGATTGCTTCTCCTCTACACTCTAAAACAAAGTGAAAAAAAATTAAAATAAAATTTAAAAAATTTAAAATTTAAAAACCCCAAAGAAACCCTGGCAGTTTAAAATGCAATCTGCCTCTTGAAGGTGTTGAATAATTATGAACTGTGATTTAGAAGGTCACAAAATAAGGTGATAGAGGCAGCTGTCATGAGCAAATCCACCCATATTTTGTAGAAGTACTGCTAAATGATAGATAGATAGATAGATAGATAGATAGATAGATAGATAGATAGATAGATAGACAGACAGATGGACAAATTTTCTCCAGGTAATATATATGTTTGGTTTCTTGAGACAAGTGTTGAAAAATCCTGTGCTAGTTCAATTAGGTTGTTATTTAGTAAGTTATATTTGATTGATCAGCTCTGCACTTCTAATACATAATTGATATAACATGCCTCTCTATTTCAGTATTACCCATTTGAACAAAAAGAGAGGGATACAGATTAGTCTGAAATTCAAATGTCAGATTTATCAACTGTTTCCTGAAATGCAGATTTTGTGGTGTGACTGAGTACTCACTAGGTCACTCTAGACTGTGTCAGGGAAAGGGAAAAACTTATTCGTGATTCTCTCTTACGTGTAACATTTTTATTCATAGGCACCATACGTATAATCTGGTTTTGTCTTGGATTGGATTGATAAACTAACTCAGTTGAGAATGGAATTGTTAAATCTGTGTTTCTCTCTTCCTCCCTACAGTATGCTGTCTGGCTGGTCCTTTGGGTTACATGGAACGTGTTTGTTATCTGCTTCTATTTGGAGGCTGGAGACCTTTCAAAGGTAATTTACCACCGGATAGATTTAAGCCATCAACTCCTTGTTAACATGCCCCGGGCTGTGCTCTTTTTCACTCATTCTTTTAGTGTTACCAGAATGAACATTGTAGTATGATGTAAATTTGGGGTATTCTGGGTATGTTAGAAACTTTTAAACCAGACAGTAATGAGCATATACATTCTGATGCCCACAAAAATAATTGTATATATCCTTTAAAAGAAAATTACCTCTTTTTGTCCCTCTTGGTAGTCCTGCAATGCAAATTTCACCCATGTGAGGGACATTAGTTAATAATTCCATGAATACAAAACATTTCCATCTCAGGGGCAAACAAATATATTTTGTACCATTTAGCTTGCTGTTACTTAGCTGGATTGCTTTCAGGGATCTTATACATAGTATAATAATTGTAAAAGAAGGACCTTTCAGTAAATTTACATGTAAACTGAGGTGCCTGAACAGATTGCCATTTGGCTTCATCTGTGGTTTTTAAGTTCATGCTTCTGGTAGGATTGTTATGCTTGAACACTTATACACAGTATAATACTGTATATAATATACTGTATATACAGTATATATACACTTATATACAGTAAAGTGTATATATACACTTATATTCAGTAAAAATCCACAGGAAAAATATTTTTTCCTAAAAAATTACATATTTATAAAATTTTATTGACAGTGTGATAATGCATAAAGCGGCAGTTGGTAATGGCCTCAAGCCAACATTTCAAACCAAAGCTCCTGCTTTCTAAGGTGTTCCCAGAAAGCTGGCAATTTGTGGGATAAAAGTTTAGCAATGGCAACAATTTTTTTGTTAAGGTAATATGCTTCAATTGAGGTATGCTCACAGTGCTGTGAACTGACCATTCCAGGATAATCTCTTGTATCAAACACATCACATTCTCTTCTTGACCCAGATTTTAATTTTTGTTCCTGGTTATAGGGAGTTTAGCCCAACTGTAAATTACAGATATAATGCTCTGGTCCTTTGTGAGTTACTGATACCTTATTATGCAGAAGGTTAAACACAATTATAGGAAGAATAAATGAGGCAGAGATACTTCTTTGCCTGTTGTTTCATTCAAATCACCCCCAAAGTACACAAACTACTAGAGAGAAGGTATTTCATCCTCATGCATTCTGTTTCTTCGAAAGATGTTTACTTCAAAAGAATCAGAATTTCATTTCCTGAGGGTGTAAAGTCATTTTCTGCAGGTAAAATGTTACACTTTACTAGTTTTATACCTTCAGACAGGCCCAATTTCAGGCAAAAACATGGCAAATAAAAGAACCTGCATATATTATCTTTTATTTTGTGAAAATCCTTTCTTTGTTGCCAGGAGAACTAACATATATAACGAACCTGACACCTGTTGTACACTTACACTCAACCAAATCCACCATCTTCCACCTGCTGGTTTCAGCCACCTGCATTCCTAAACTTCTAAATGTTGGCACGCTTATCTTGCCTGGGGAAGCAATTGGGGGTGGGAAAAAATGGAGAAAGGACAAGTAGTTCTTTGAGCACTGGGTATAAAAACAGCATAAGAACACTAGTAAGTACTAGTTGGAATAAAAATGGGCCACAAATAGCATATAAACCTTGAAATTACTCTTTTCTGAAGTCTAGAAATTGTCAGTCTAGAGTGTTTCCCAATCAACCACAGAGGAATGTATTTGTCTATGTTTGAAAACAGTTTAATTTTTTATTTGCTCTCTGGAGGTATTATTTGTTCCAATGATATGTTCTGCCTTGAAATACCGAGTAGAGTATATTCTTTTCACTTCAATTGGCTTTCAGAGCACCAGAATTGGTAAAGAGAGGGAGAAAAGGAAAAGTTTCCAGAAAATTTAAAAAACTGGTAGAAATCAATTCATTATCTACAAAAGATCTACTTCACATGTGGGGCATCACTCTTCTCTCCTTCTCAACTCAAATGGTATCTCAAAACTTCCCCTCATGGGAAATATTCTGCAAGATCTGGGGCTTGGAAATACACATTCAATGGAACTGTTTGGAAGGATGGAACTTAGCCTCCTGTTCTAGATCCTTCTGAGGATCTGGGTGTTTTACAGATGTAGGTATCTTACAAAACAGATCATTTTAAGTATTATGTTTCTCAGGCACATTCATAAATCTTGCACTGAGTCTTCCTTATTCTTTATATTTACATCTGGGAATAACTTCAGTTTTAAATCTGTGGTGATAAACCTCGGTATTTTCTTTGTTTGGGATGGCATGTAAAACCCTAAGAAAAGCTCTGGGTCTGAAATGGTTCTAAATAGAGAATAAAAAACAACCTTTAGGCAAGTACCAGAGGGATGCCTCTGAGGCTGTAAACCATGAGAGAGGATTCTGTGCAGCATGGCTTTAAGAATTGACAGGCTAAAATTACAGCCTAATAATAGTTCAGATGGGTATCGTTTATTTTTATATGTATCATTTATAGCTTGCTATCAAATAAAATAAAAATAAGGCACTTTTTTTTCAAAGTTTTGAGAAAGCTTTTATTCTATGTGTGTGTACAACAATTTTTCCATCATCACTTGCTGAGACAAGGGAGAGGACATATTTCAATTGTTAATATACTTATTTTAGTTGTGGGGGTGGAGGTCATGACGTTTTTACAGCTTCTCCTTATTATACTGAAACAGGCCTGTAAAGACTCAAAAATTTTTAGAAAAATGAGATAATCATCTCTAAAGAGACTGAGGAGATTCAAGGACTGTTGGTGAACATCCATGGAAATGTGTTTGCATTGTACACCTTTACAATCACAGATGTCTTGTGGAAAATGGCATCATGCTGAGTATTTTCTGTCCTTGAGGCACAGTCATCTTTGCTGAAACTCTTTCACAGCAAGCTGGAATATTTATGGCTTTGTAGGAAAGGTTTGTAACAAAGAGGAAGTACAATCACTTGTTCTTAACCTTGATTTTTATGTGGATTGGTAAATGAATGCCTAAAAACTCACCTCTCAGACTTACTTTTCAATATTATTGTTCAAAAATATTTCATTAGACTATGTGTTGTTTTTCTTGCTGGTGAGGTCCATACTCACTATAAGTAAGACTTTAAGGTTTCAGGACTGGTAATATTTATTTTGGCCTGTGGCTAAGCAAATGCAGCATATGGAGAGCATAACCTCCTATCTTGAATGAGGCACATCTGAAGAACACAAGTGAAACAAAAAAACGGAAAACGTAATAGAAAGCATTTCTGAGAAAGTGTAATATTTCTGTGATTTTTTAAACCCAGGAAAGGACACAAGGTGATAGATTCAGCTATCTCAGAAGAGCAACAAAAAAATACTCATGTGAATAAGAACGGCACTCTTGATTCAAGGCATTCGAAAGCTTCCCCTGGTGATGTCTAATGATTCCACAAGCAGAAAATAAGCAGAATAAGAACTATAATACTGCCATTTTTAGTTCCAAAACGAGTAAACATTTTTTCGGTGAAAGAAACCCTTTCCTGAGTTTGCCCTGGCCACACCACAAGCGGGGGAGTGGAGACGCTGTTGCTGCCAGTGACTGGAAGGCAAGGCAGAGGCTGGGTTTGGGGTGCTGAGAAAGGGGCACCAGCTGGGGCTGAGGGTCCACAGCAGCCCTTGCTGCACAGGGCCCCATCCTTTAGTCAGTCCTTCTGGTTCTCTTTGCGTGCCAGCCTATTTGTGTGACCAGATCCAAGAGCTCTCCTCTCACTGTCGCCTGGCTGAGCTCTGGAATCACTTCACTGTTGTACCCAGAGTACTATGTGAGTATGACCAAGAGTACACTTCTGAAAAGCTCATTTTAACTGTCAAAATTGACTTAGTTTCTATTTGTGTGGCATTCTTGACATCTTCCTTAGTTAAACCTAATAGGATATGAAAGTTACATTAAATATATTAAATCAATATATTGATTGAGGTTGTACTTATATATTTTCAACACAAAAATTAGATGTTTGAAAGTCAAAAAATGCCAGAATTAAAATTGCTTTTCTAAGCGTTATTTAGCTCTCTTGTACATTTATTTTTACATAGCTTTTAATTATGAAATCACAACCGCATATTTTTCTTTAATCTCTGTACCACATAGGCATAGTACCATAGGCTATTTCAGAGATGAAGTTTTGGCAGTTGAGTGAGGATGCCATGCTGGATCTTACTCCATATACTGCAGCAGTCAGAAAAAGCATAATAACAAACATAAAAGTAAATCCTGTACTTCAGTTCTGATCTGAAAACATGTAGAATAGGAAGGATTACGTAGAGAACTCTGGCACCTAAGGTCTCTATGCACAGAGGTGATATTGTGTACATAGATAACTAGGTGTAGTCAAACTGGGGTTCCTCCTTATTCATTCTACGGGTCCGAGCAACTGTTCTTAATAAAAAAAAAAAAAGGAGTTTCTATTTGCATTCAAATCATGTTACCTCCTTTCCTATGTTGCCCTGTACTGCAACAGGGGGAACATGAAAGAATGAGAAAGATTAAAAAATGCACTTATTTAAAATTGAAATTGTTAAATATTGTTAAAAATTGTTAAAGAACTGAATGTGCTGTAGTTATTAAAATGGAAACGAAAGGAAAATATGTAATCAGGTTGTTTTCCACCAGAAGTTTTAAGGGAAATCAAATGTTTCTAAACACTTTCTCTCCTACTCACTGCAAATAACTGGAAATATAAGATAACTTAGACTTACAAAATCACAGACTTATTCATGCTGGAAGAGCCCTCTCAAGGTCACTTAATCCAGTCTCCTGCTCAGAGCAGCACCAACTTAAAAGTTCTATCATGTTGCCTAGAGTTTTAGCCAGTCAAGTTTTAGAAGTATTCAAGGATGGAAGTTTCACAACTTCTGTATTTCATTACCATTCCTCATAGTGAAGAATTTTCTCCTGATATGCAGCTGAAATTTCCATTGCTGCAATCTGTGACATTGCCTCTTGTTCTTTCACTGTGTGCCTCTGAGAAGAGTCATGCTCGACCTTTTCTATCATTCCCTTTAGACATTTAAGTGAAGTTGAGTACTTCAGCTTTCGGTTTTTTCTTTCTGTAGTCAAAGTCCTGTTTCCAACCACTGATAGTTTGTTGCACCTCACAAAAAGAAAGCTAATTATCTTGTAATAAATAAACCATTCACTTTTCGCCATTTTGCTTCACTATGGGAGAAAAATTAAGGGTCTTCACATATATGTAAAGCTATATAGTATCTTATGTGACACATGGAAAGATATAGGTTGTCCATGTTTGGAAGAAGTAGTAACACATTCAGAAAGAATTAGAATCCTTTGGTTCGAAGACAATTCTCTTTATGCTAATATTTAAGTTTCCTGATACCATATTTGACCAACTACTGAAAATCTTGCCTATAAACCTTGCAGTCCAGTCAAATACTGCAAATGTGTAACTCTTCCCTCTTCCTGATGAGGTAAGTGAATCAGCAAGGTTAACCAAAACTTGGTGAAGGCTCCCAAGGGAGCAGTAGGAAGAAATATAATGACCTTGTTGGGGGATACCCTTGGGGAAAGAGTAATCTCTGCAAAGCTGGAGAAGTGAAGATTTCAGGAGAGAGTTTGCTGCTGTTTTGTTATCTGCAAGTATTTTCAACTCTGTATCTGAACTGCAAGTTAGTCTGTTTTCCACATCATGAAATCAGAGGAATAAAGGAAATTGTAAGAAATCATGTCCAGCTGCCAATGTGCATTCTGTTTGAAGTCAGTGTTTACATACTCATGGTCACAGTTCATAGTAAAGCCAGAAGGGACTTCAGGATACAGCCATCGATTTTTCTGCCTCCAGCCAGGCCCAGCCACCAACCTGTACTGTGGAGAACATCTGATGCAAATGATCTCAAGGAGGAAATGAACAGTTTAGAAATCCACCTACAAATGATGCTCATGTATTAGCAACTTTTCATCACTGAGAAATTTTCCGTTCCCTTGCTGATCTGAGATGTTAATCCAGGATTAGCCAGATATGGCTGACATTTCGTGGCTGTAGGGCAGCCCATTCTTTCACTTTCCCTTTTCCATTGGACGACTGTAACAAGAAAAGGAAGAGGCAGCAATGGTCATAGCACCTCCTGGCAACAAATTAGCACCAGTCCTGCATTGCTGGTGGAAGTAAATGGAAGAGGTGGGAGGAAGTGCAGAGCCTGTTTTTCCTCCTACTGTTCCCACTTGTCCCTACCATCTTATTCCACAAAATTACAAGGCCCAACCAGAAACATCACCTTGTCATAAGTAGTGGTTTTCCACTTGAATATCTCAACCTTGGCAAGCACACATCCACCTATGTGCCTGACTTTCATGTACCACTGCTTCAGCTGATAACTAGTTGCTCCGAAATCCAGTTTATATCCATATGCAAATTAACTGCAATAATGCAAATTACTTCAGGATATGATTTGCATAGCTTGTCACTCATGCTGCTTGAAAAGCATGCTGGCTCTGAGTGCTGAACACTTTCTGCAGCTAATATGCTCTGATTTTAAAGGGAGGGCTTGATGCCTAGGTGAAGCTGAGGAAAGAAGGAAACGAAAGAAATGGGTAATTCATCTTCAGCATAATTCAGTTGTAACAAAGCAATGAACTTGGCAACAAGATTGAACTTACACCAGTTATGGATTCATTCTACATTACTTTGTTTCCATTAGTATAATTGTTATATTGCTTTGATTCCACATTTACTAATTATTTTTGTAAGGCAATGGTCTTTAGCAGTTAAATGTCAATGTCATACATACTTTAATAAAACAACCTGCAGGATGGTTAATTTTGAACATATTACCTTCCTTGGATGTTATTTTAACAGATGTCCTGTTAAGATAACAGAGAAATTAAATTAGTTTTCAACTCAAAGCATCTGGTTAACTTTGTAGGTAAATGCCTTTGAGCAGTAAATCTGACCAGGGTTTTCAGATAAATAGCTATCAGAATGTTTTAAGTAAATGACTTTATTTTTTCACTTCTATTACTTAGGGCACATTTGACATGCTTGATCATATATCTAACAGATGAAAATTGAAAATAGTGCTGGCAACCAGCAGTGTTAGGTTATTCAGGGGGTAGTTTCATGGGTAGATACTATTAAGCATGCTTATGGTCTTAGAAAATTTAGTTCTGCAGCAATTTTTAAACCTCAAGATCTTTACCAGCTGGAAGATAACTGATTATAAAATTTAATCTGTTTAATACTGTAGACATAGCATATGGTGGAATACATTTAGATAAAAGTGGAATTTTTCATCTTTTTAATGGTGAAGTAAATTGTGATAGGAAATCATCCAAAGTATGGAAAAATATGAAATATGACTGTATATATTTTTCTAATTGTAACAACTTTATCTTTTTAACTCCTGGGACATATTTTGTGTTGAGTTTATGAATAAACATACATTTTCATGTTGATTTCTATATTCTCACTTTTCCCATAATTTAATAGTTTTGCACTGAATACAGGAACACATGAAAATAAGGAAGTGTAGTGACTGGTTCGATGATAATTCCATATGATGATTTCCATATGTGTGTGCATATTGTATAAATATCATATATGTTTTTACATATATATCGAGTACCTCAGTTATACTGTTAAGATTGGCAAGCACACATTTTAGCATGTACCTTAAAGACGCATATATTGTAGTTACATGGAGGCTTTCCTATGTATCTAAAGGCAGTGCCATGGATATTTTTGCAAGTCTTTCAAATGTTACAACCAAGACACTACAGAAAAATATCCAAGTATATTTATGAGATTGCTTTTTAATATTTATTAATTATATTGCAGTACCATCTAGTGGCCCCATTTTGATATCAGGGTGCCATTACACCATGAGCCCCAGACACACATAATATAAGTAAACCTTGTCCTAAATGGGGCATAGTCTTAGCATGTGATTCTGAGAATGAGAGGTGGAAAGCAAAAAATAGTAAACTGCTGTGAGAATCCAAAATAGTGTTATATCTTTGGAATTCTTCATGAAGTCTGGATTCCACAACTTTCTTGTCCTGTTTTCCCCATGTTTCTCATCTCTATGAGGACTGATGGTCAAGTGACACAAAGCCCTACTTTTGCAGCATTTCTTGGTCGACTTTGGTAAGGAAAACATTTCTGTATGCTGTAGTGCACCACTGCTAGCATTTCACCAGCTGTTTAAGGCACTAGGGGAAAACTTGATTTTGCTTAAAATGAAAGATCAGAAGCTAAATTTATTTCCAGTCTGGCAGATGCTCAGAAGATCAGAGAATATACATTTGCTATGGCAGCTCATCTGGGGGTTGTCTATGCCTCTCATATACAGTACCTTTACTATGGCTACATGAATCAGCTATGGACAAGTGCTGAAGGGGATTTACCATAGATGAAAGTAGAGGAGTCTGCCAGAGCAACCACTCGTCTTTGGTGGAAGTATAGAAACATACAAAAACTTGCTCTGCTTTTTCATTTTCACTGTCTCGTGGTGTCAGCCTTGTGTCTCTTTATTTTATTCTTTTGGGGTACAGATGCAATTCCTTAACATTATCCCTGGCAATTTTTTGTTCTTAATATGGATGCAATGGTTAAAATATATTTTTCCCATGTCTACCTTTCCCCTAAATATAAGTATATTATTGATCTTCTTTATTTGATAATTAGAATCTATCAAATTAGCTCAATCTTGTAAACCAGGGATCTACCAAAAATTTCAAGGCAGGACTAAACCCATACATTTTCGGAGGAGCTTTGAATTACTTGGAATTTCTGAAGGAAACCATTCTGATCCTTACGTCACTAAAAATTATGCCAGTGTGAATCCAGTAGGAAATAGAAATTCTTTATTGCCTTCAGCATCTTTTTACATATGAATAAGCATTTATTGAACCTGGGAAAGCAATGTGAGCTGTGAAGCACTCTCATGTTTTGATCCTGTTTAATACTGAAACCCCATACTCCTTTCTCACCTCTGCAATGGTAGGAATGGGCTCACAGGCCGTGCACTGAAAATGTCTGTGGTGAGTGATCACCTCATCGTATAACACTCCATATTTACAGTTGCCCTTCTGCTGGAGGCTCCCACTCCCATGGTCCTGCCACTTGAACACTGATGATCTGTCTCTGGGCTAAAATACACAGGTGTGTCTTAAGGCACTTTGAGCAGCCACACAAAATATTTTCTTACACAGACATAACTTTGCACTGAAGCAGGTGAGTAGCTCCTACAAAGGCACTAACAGAAAACTAAGGAGACAGTAATGTGTTTAAACTGTCACAAATATTTCAAAGTGAATGTCTGCCCTAGTCACAGAGTCATGCTATGCTTTCTACACTCCAGGAGAATTTACATTCACTAGATAAATTTCCTTAAACATTTAAACAGGTATTTCAAGATGCATGTTGCAGTATAACAGACAAAACAGAATTTAATTTTTCCTTCTATAGAATTGCTACATCAAAACTGTAGATTTTAAATATTAGTAATTTTTTTCATGCCATTTTCTTCCTTTCTCATTCCAATGAAAAGAATGTTTCCAAAACTGGTACTGAAAGTCAGTGATCTGTGGTATATGGATAAGTGAATTAATTAATGTCAGCTTCAATAGCAGTGTAGGATTAGATGATGATTTTTCATTAACTGTCCATAATAAACAGAAAAAATATTCTCTCTCATTGATTTCAGTGCTGTCACACTGGAGTTGACAGCACACACACAGCTGGTTTTATTTTGTTGATTCCATATGCTCAGAATGAAGCACTAGCTAGGAAAAATATTTGATGTCCTTCTCTAATAACCCATTAAACTCAATGATTACCTTAGTGAATTTGTCCCTAGAGGATAAGTTTGCTCTAGTGTTGTTTTCAAATCTTGCTGCTGCTGCTTCAGTGATAGTAATTCTAAGGGGCATCCTGTCTATTCAGGAGTGCTGTAGTACAGTGCCACATCCCACTTATCAGACTACCACAAATACCTGTTTATGTAGAAATTGGATTCTGTGCTTTGAGGGTAGGATTTGATTGATTGAGTAACCTTACGAATTGAACTAAAGTGTGGTTTGTTGTGGGTTTCATGCTAAAAGCCTGTTCTTCAGGAGGCCACAGTGTAACTCAGGCTATTTTTCTTCCATCCTACAGCAGTTGGGTAATTCAGCAATAATGAGGTGATCAGTAATGTGCTGTGTCTAAGTCTCTCACTGGTATCTTTAAACTGCCAATGAATCCTTTTGTAGAAAAACAGCTGTTTGCAGTGCAGAGGGAGAATAAGATCAGAGTGCTCAAAACTATCTCCTCTATAGATAATTTGAGATATACCTCACGACTCAAATGGAAAAATAAAAGGGGTCAGATTTGTCAATCGTTTGACCATATCTTAAAAGTGAAGGGCTCTCCGTTCATAGGGGAGCCTCATGTGACTTCCAATCAGATGCACAAAGCAGTTCCTCTCTTCCTCTTTTGTCTTGGCAATTTTGTACTTGTCACTCCTCTCTTTCCTCCCTCAGCTTATTAAAACTAAACACTTTTTTAAATCTTGGCTTTGCTCACCTCTGGCATATTCCTTTGACCCTTAGCACCTCTAGAGCTATTCTCGCTCGATTTGGCTAAACTGGCCTGGGGTGTTTNAGCTCGATTTGGCTAAACTGGCCTGGGGTGTTTTTATTTGGGAGCATAGGACAGTACTGTGTTCGAGTGCACGTTCATTTAGGTATTTCTCTTTCATCATCATTTACAAAATACACTAATTGTTGTTGTTCTTGACTGCCTGTTGTGCCTGTTGTAACCAAATGCACTTGGTTCACTGTGTCCCACTAAGGCTCTTAAATCACAAGAACGAGACATTTGTCCTGCAGCTGCAATGACAGAGATTGATTTGATTTAGGTGTAGGTAAACAGTTGGAAAATATTTATCTTTATATCTTTATATTTATCTTATTTATCTTAAAGTTTGGCTTAAAGACATCTTTTTTTCCTCATTGGAATGCCAATATGAAGTTTATGTGGTTGTATTTGTTCTTTCATAAGCTGTGTATGATGTCATTATATAAATTGTACCAAAATGTTGTTAAATATATTGCTGGTATAAGCTAAGTAATAGACAATATAGAAACTACTTGCAGAAGTATTCACAAGAGAATTATTTAAAAATTGATACTAAGGTTTGTGCAAACATTATCTGTGAATATTATCATCTACCCAATAGCACTTATTCCTAGGTGTTCAAAGGGCCATGTAAGAAACACTGCTAAGGGCAGTACTGAAAAAGATTCTTCCACTGGAAAAACTTCTCCTTAACCACTCGCTTTTATTGGAAAGCAGACAAACACATGTATACATAGATACACACATACATATATATTAGATCAGTGTTTTCCATTTTCTTTAAAGTATTTCAATCACAAAACTAGTTCCAACTCAGCACAAGCATACACTATGTAGTGCAATTTACATAGAATCAGAAATCTTTGGAGCTTCTAACTGTGCATTTCTCATGGTTGACAAACAGTGATGGGGTTAAAAGCATGAGGTGTTTCCTAAAACTACAGTTCCTGGCTGTTTTGTTTGCCTTCCTGAATTCTGTGGTTTTAATTTTTAATAAAGGAAAAAGTCATAAGCTCAGACAGATGTTTGGAAGAAGAGGCTACAGGAGAGCTTAGTAACAACAGACTATGATACTATATAATTATGGTTTTTTTCTCTTCATTAGCATATACAACCTACAGGAATGAGAATATAATGATAATTACCAGACTCTTGGGTTTTCACACTTGGAAATAGTGTAAAGTACAAATCTAAAGTAATAGGGATTCCTTCAAGAAATGTCTCTGTCTGCTTAGTGAAAGCAGGAGCTTGTAGCAGACTGTGGAGACTTAATTTTGATGTTAAATTTCTGGCAAGACATCTCCAGTAGATAATAGCATTTA
>VZTN01007682.1:5628-22204 GCA_013400515.1 Erpornis zantholeuca
GCTTGTATTGTGAGAGTCCAGCTGTTGCCTTTCCCTGGTCTTAAAATTAAAGGCCAGACACAGTTAAGGGGAAAGAGGGGTTTTTACCTTGACATTTATTTAAGGATCCTCAGAGGTGCACCACTTTGTCCAGGTGGAACACGCTGAAAATGCACGCACATGATCCATCGCATATACAATTTATAGGCCTTGCAAATTTGCAAAGATTCCCCAATGAGCATCTTAAATGAACCCCCCATCCCAAGGATTTCCCCCCTGGATGGGCCTATCTTAGTTTACAGGATGTGTTCTAGAGAGCACCTTGGTCTCTCAGGATAGCACAGGGCTTGCTGGCCTCCAACTGTGAGGCCTCCAGGATGTTTGGTCTCCTGGCTTAACAGAATATTAGGTCTAAACTAAATTATCAGACATAAAGAATTACAAGCATGTGGGCTAAAAGCACTAAGAATACATAAAGGCTATATGAAAGGGTATATAAAAGGGGTATAAAAGAAAATGCAAAAAATCATCATGGCATCATGGCCACTTGGATCACATGGCCAGAGTGGAGCCTCAGTGCCCCCCAAATAAGATCCATGTATTGCAGTGTGCAACTACTCCAGGAAAAAATAAATGGGTTTGCCTGTACAAGAGGCAGTAGATGCTAATCTTGACTGAATTTCTGCTTAGAGAGAATGTGGATAAGTCTTGCTTTCTTCCTAGTGTGCTCTCTCTTATTTATTAATTGGAAAAGTTGTGGAGTGAAATTGTGGCTTTAGTGGGAATTAGGCAGGTCAGCTACCCTGCTGCTATTGACTGTAGGAGCTGCATCCCTTAATCTGTAACTGGCTGTTAGCTGATCTTCCTGCTTCGATATTGTAACTATTAGGCCTGATCCAGGAAAGCACTTAAATGTCTGTGTAACTTTATGCGTGTGAATAGTTTCACTAGTTCCGGTGGGAATTCCGACTTGCATCTGTGCTGAAGTGCTTTGCTGGATCAGGTCCTACGCCTCCACTGCAAGTCTCCTAGGGATATGACGGCATTGTCAACCGAGCTAATATGACAAAGAGAGTCTAAATTTTACTTTTTAATTGAAGGTTCCCAAGAGAAGGTTATGCTTGGAAAATTCCTGTATCCAACCTATCCATGTAGTTGTCTTTCTAAAAGATATAATGAAAGGAGATGTGGACAGTGAGAGGTATTTGCTCTCAGCTTATCTAAAGTGTAATTTTTGAAATGTGTTTTGCTATTAAGTAGAACTAAAAGGAAATTTGCTAAAACACTTTAGAGGTATTAAAGAAGCTGAGTTTAAGGAGGTTTGCTGAAGGACAAATGTAGTCTCTATGCATAGGCATCAGTGCATTCAGAAGAAATTGTAAGTGTTTCCTGGTTTGGATCAATACTACTTTCATTGGTGTTTTGTTTCACTTTTGTTTGTTAGGTGGTGGGTGACTAGTATTTCAAAGTAATTAATATAAATTATTGTTATAGGAAAAAATTTCTGCAGTGAGCTATACTCATGTAAGTGATAACTGGTGTACTTACACTGATTAACCTTTCGTATGTTGTTTTATTTTTTTACAAGAAGGCATACGTGATTGTCTTTGAATTCAGAACTTCTCTATCAGAGAAGCAGGCATATCAGATGTCACCAGCACAGTGCTTTCTGAGCCTAGCTAGCAAACTGCCTTTGTCAGCATGTTAAAATGGATATTAAAGGATATGAAAAGTCTTGCCTGACTGAGCAGTGAACTTCACGTTAACTGTACATTTAGCAGTGCAAATTTTTAAAAGTGAAGTCTAGTGCAGCATTTAATTGATAAACTTAGCAGTTGTGGTTTGAGGAGCCTGCATATCTCTGACTACTGTTTTGGATTGAAGTATAAATGTTTAGTCAAATCCTTTTCTGAAATGCTGTGAAGCCTTTAACAACCTGCAGTGTAGTGATGGTTGCTGTTTAAATTAGGCTGCAAGGATGCTTAAGGACTGGGACACCTTTCTTACAAGGAGAAGCCATGAAAACTGGAAATGCTCAGTCTGGAGGAGAATCAGGGGGATCTTACAAAGGGGTGCAAGTACCTGATGGGAGGGAGTGAAGAAGAGAGCAGCAGATTCTTCTCAGTAGTGCCCACTGTTAGGACAAGAGGTAATGGGACCAGATTGGAACACAGCAAAATCAGTCTGGACACAAGAAAACATCTACCTACAGTCAGGGTGGCCCAACACTGGAATGGATTGACCAAACAGGTTGTGGAGTCTCCACCCAGCTGGACATGATCTGTGGCAGCCTGCTGTAGCACCCCTCTATCAGCAGGGCTGTTAGACAAGGCAGCCTGTGTTCTCCAGGGGTGTGTCCAACCTTAACACTTCTGTGAATTAATGCTTCTGTGATGCGGTAAAGGGGCTTATAGATTATTTTATATATATAATAATTATAACAATTTTCATGTTTTCCTACATATGTATGTGTGTGTGAAATCAGCTGGTGAGTGGTAGAGATACTTCCAGTATTCCTGTTTAAACATTGTGTGTGGTGTTGACCAAACCACTGTGCATATATATTTGTATTTACTCCTTACTCTTGTCTGTTCTTCCTTTAACCCTCTCCTGATTTGCTTAAAACTGTATTTAAATGTAAAACACTCTTGAAATGGCTAGTGCCCTGTGGGGTTGATTCTGGACATAGCTGTTAAAGGCCCACAGCTTTCTTTGATCTCTCTTCTCTTATTTTTGCACAAGTGCGTGTGGTACAAAAAACAAGCCTTGGCAGAAAGGTCTGGCATTGTTATGTTTGCTTTCTCTTTCATTGTTCGGGGTTTTTTTACTTTTTATTGTGTTGGGTTGTTTTTTTTGTTTTTTTTCTTTTGGGTTTTGCTTTTTGTGGGATTCTTTGGGTTTAGGGTTTTACTTGTTTGGTTGGTTTTTTTTCTTTTAGGATCTTTGGTCCTTATTTGGAATACCTCTAAATATTTTTGTTCTTCATTGGTGTTTACTTCACTAGGTAGAATGAATATCCTATGAACTGCTAAACCAGCTAACCTGTTTTGTCTTAAGTCAGGAAAAAACAGTTTATAAATGTAATACTGGCATATAGAACTCTTCTAGTTTCATATATGTGGGAGGAAGCACAGTTGCAAATACTGATTACAATCCAATATCTGCAGAATCAGACCAAGGTTGTGAACTGACATTTGGAAATATGCTTTTTCTTCCAAGATTTTAGAAGCAAATTATTTATCAATAAATACAGCCTTCAAAAATGTAGTCTTGATGCAACATTTGGATTTAGAAGACCAAATGTTCTTCTTGTATGCTCTTAATGGCATCAGAAATGTTAGAAATTGCTTTTGTTTTTCTAAAGGTAGGTTGCAAATTTGTTGTACAGCTTTGATTAGTAACGTCCAAGAACCATTTTCAAAGTGAACATGGAATTTTATGGTTGAATTAGATAAATATATAAGTGTCTGATACATACCTTAGGCAATACTGTATTAGCTAAATAAGTCTGTGCACAGGTACTCTGTTATTTTTTAAAATGTTTGTTTCTACATATCTGTGATTTTAGGTTAAAGGTTCTTACAGAGTTTAATGTTAAATGTTACATATAATGTTACATATGCATTTACTATGGATACAAGGGGAAAATATAGTGTACACAATTTTATTTATTAACTCTGTGGCTCAGAAAAACTTTTTAAATGTCATGATTACGGTTTGAAATGTTCTTAGGTCTTTGCAGGAATTATTCAAATAAAAAGTTTGATTGATGTACATGTGATGTCCTTGTCTAACAATGAAAAAGGATTCTGCTATATTATTGATTATTTCCAGGTTAAAAAACAATTAAATGCATAGAAGATGTAAAAAAACCCCAAAACACTTTATCCAAAGCATGATTCAGGTTTTTCAAATAAAAGTGACAGCTGTTTTCTAATTCTGTTTTTCAGTTTCCATAGCTAGACGCGTCCAAGACCCATTAGCTGAGCTGGTGAAAATTGAGCCCAAACACATAGGAGTTGGAATGTATCAGGTAAGATAATACGTATCATTTAATCTAAGTAATCTGTCATGATATAGAGCAACACCAAAATGCTGCTTTATAATTGTCAACTAGTTATGTTCCCTTTAAAAGGCATTTTCAGAATTGATGGAATGGTAGTAAATACTTAAAAGTCATAAACTGCCTTTTTTTTAATCTCTACTTTTAATGATTGTGACTGAGACTCTGAAATGGCTGTAGCCAGATGTATAGTCTATTAAAAACATCAAATCAGACAGGTAACCTGATCTGTAAAGCTTTCTCTTTTTCTGTATTGTTACAGCAATGGGGTTTTAGCTCTTTGTGTAAAATACAATGAGATATTGATCCTCCATTTAGAAGCCATTAATTTGTACTATTAGGTGCATTCCTTCTTAGAAGCTTGTAATAAAAGGGTTTGTTTTGAAAATTTTTATGTACTAAAGCTGAATTCGAAAATGTTTGACAATTGCGATTTTTTATACATTTTTGTAGGTTATTTGTGAGAAGTAACTTTTACTTTCCAAGTTTCTTTACAAAGAGCATTATGTTAAGAAGTGGTACATAATTTATCATCATTTTATAACATATTGGCATAGATTCAGGAAAGCATTTATGCATGTGCCTAAGTCCCACCAAATAGAGAAGCAAAAAAGCATCCAGAAAACATGGCGTGTGCTTTTCTCTATATTTTTGAAACTATAGAACATGAGTAAATTTGAAAGACTGCAGCAGAATTCAGAACAGAAAGCATAGAACTGTCTGGGTCTGTTCTGCAGTTAAACTCTCATGAGAGTTAATGGGGTAGAATGCAATTAGCAGCCTAGAATCTCTTGCTGCCACAGCGAAAGGTGGTATGACAAAGAAAAGGTGTTATGACAAACTTCTAAGAAATGTATATTCTGGGTATTTTTGTGCAGAACTGAGGTCAGCATTTTAGTTGGTTAAGGTAGAATTCAGAACAGATACTGCTAGTATTGCCACAGACAAAACTTTCTCATGTTGCTTGCTAACTGTAAACTTATTGGTAACTCTAACTTAAATAATCTTTTAGTATGAATTATACCAAACTTTTTGAGGGAAATTGTATTGAAGGGCTGAAACACTGTAGATTAGTTTAACATATGTATCCAGATTTCAGTAAAAATGTGCTTTAATGGTGGCAGCTATATATATGTAGGTGTGGTCATCTGGCAGAAAGAAGAGCTTCAGTCTGAAGCATACTTGGTTTCCTTACTTGAGGAGACCAAGCGCTTTCATTTATAACAGTAGCAGTGATATGTTGAAACAAAGATAATGAAAAGTGATACAGATTTTTGTTCATCCTTGCTTTGAGGAAAGAAGTATTTATAAAAAAAAGAACCTTGAAATGCTATGTCAGGATTTAGAGAAGTTGGTTTGGGGTTTTTTTAAACAATATTTTAAAGCATCAGTTCCAAGATGGAATATTTTACTATTTGCAGGATACTGTGAATTCTTATGTACTTGGAACTTGCATTGCTGTGTCTAGAAGGTATTGATTTAAATACACACCATCCCTTGTGGCTCACATGGACATTGTACAAGCATACATATAAAGCAAAAGGACATGGAATTGGTAGTGGTCATATGGTTTTGGGGGCATTTTACTATGAGATGGATGTTGCAGTGAACAATATTGCAGCAGCTCACTGCAGTCTCAGAGGGTGAAGCTGGTATCATGTACTTTTCATTTTTTGAGAGCAAGGTAACTACCATGTTCCTGGCCCTTCCAGTGAAGCTTCTTGATCCACTACAGGTGTGTTGCAAGTAAATGCCCAACTGTGTTGCTATTGTCCAAACTGGTTAGATGAAAAGTTTCAGAGAAATAAATGTTCGAAGCCTAGGATAGAGGTAGACCTCAAATGTTGTTCATTCCCAGCTATATACATTCTTAAGTCTTGTCATGGTTTGAATAAATCTCTGAGGTAGATACACATCCTGTTGAAATTCCTAAGAATCACCACAGAAGCTACAGCATGTTCAAAGATACTTAAATTTTTCAAGTACTAGATTTTTATGTGACATTACTGAAAGAAAATTTGCACTCTTGAAAACAAAGTTGGAAGGTCTGCTGCCCTTTGGGCATGACCAATGGGACAGGAAGGGAATGGGAGGAGAAGAAGAATTAAGCTTTTCTGTCTTGTCTTCCTTTAGAGAGACAGTCACTTGCTGGTGTCTCAGAGGATAGGCATGGAAAAAACTGTTGTGTTGAACAGGGAGTCCCAGAGTAATGGCTGATATAATACCTCAGATGAAGAGCATTTCAAGTACAGAATTTTCTAATATCCACGGCAACTTGAAAGGTTTTATTACATTTTAATTTATAATCTAATTGCTGGCTGTGACTTTTTATTAATTTCTGTGGTGAAATATTCAGTGCACAGTCTAGATCAGAAATACAGCAGGCTTTTCACAGAGGTGGTTGCTTTCTTAGCCTATTGTAACTCTAAACCTAGCATTTAAATATGACCTTTCCTTTCCTAAACACCTGAAATTGATATTTAAGGATCTGACAAATCCAGGTTTTGGCATTCTTGCCATAAAAGCAGGACAGTGATTAGTCTGTCAGCAATTAGGTAGAGGCAGGCTGAGACTGCTGCTGTGCCTGACAACGGAAGCCCTGTAGTACAAACAACACGGTGGTTTCTTGAGGGATGGTTGCATGCTCACTGTGTATTGATCAAAGTGTGAACCCACTGATGAAGGGACAGTCCTGCCTTTTCTGCTACTCCTACCCAAGTGCTCCAATCTTTTTGTGATGTTGGTAATGGCTGCATGATGTCCTGGGTTGGCATAACGCCAAGCAGTGCACAGCTTGTGGGGGAGTGGAGCTGAGGCTGTTGCCTTCACAGCCTGACTGACTTGGGACATGGCCTCTGTTTAGGATAGCCAGAGATTCCAAATGACTCTCCTTGAAAGGCAATGGCAGAGACAATAATTTCTGTCTTTCTCAGAGGGAGACTGGTGAAGCAGAATCTGCCTGATGAAAGCTGTAGCTTCTATACTGCAACTGTGCTACAGGACCTTGTCCTTGTGTGTTCAGCTGGGTGACCCCCTTGGGCAGGACCTGCTCTGCTGCTCTCAGCAATGGTGGCAGTGCTACAGGAAAGTGAAGTGGTTGTGGGCTAAATCTGCTGCTCACAGTATGAGCTTGCTCAAAGTCTGTGCAGTGTGTGCCACACAAAGAGAACTGAATGAAGGGGTTGCATCTTCTCTAGTTTCTATTTCCATGGGATTTTGGATCCCTCCCATCTGGTGTCTTGGTACTTTGTGTGCATGTTTGTGGGAATATTGGTGTTCTCTAGTTCTTCTAACGCCAAGTTTTCCAAGCAAATCTGCATGTGGATACTTTGGATATGGAATTGCGAGTTTCTGAGTAGCAGGAGATCTGTGTAAATTGAGTCCCATCAGCTGGGATCTGTGTACTTATTTTAGATGAAAAATAAAATTGAAACTTGGCCACCTGCTTTGATTCTCATTTCAATTTATGAATCTGAGTTTGTGCACTGCCAAGAAAAGCAGGTTTGTCAGAGAAAAATAAACAGGCCCCAGATCTCCTAACAGGTATTTCCTTAAACAAAGAGAAGCACAACCTGCTTTACTAGGGCCTCTCTCAGACTAAATTCCAGTTGCCTAAAGGCGCTGGTCTTCCTTCATCTTTATCTCATTAGGAAAATTGTTCTTTCCTCCCGGATAGGAACCTAGCCAAAATTAATTTATCACCTTCAGGCCATATTACTATGATTTCTTCTGTAGTTGAACAGGAAGATGATGCCCAGATTCTGCCTGATTCAGAATATATTTGCCTTGTCACCTCCCCATGCCTGTTCAAAGCTAAATTTCTGTCCAGGGAGAAGTAGTTAGTGGCTCAAGACTTTATTAAGCTGAACACTGAATTTTGGCAGTGAATTACCATTGCAGTTGTAATGATCTTAGAAGACATAGATAAGAGCTGAGAACAAAGCTGCTTCACAAAGACTGTGGTTAGGGAATCAAATTTCAGAGCAAAGGAAATGTATAAGAAGACAAAAAATTCTTTACTCTCAAATAAAAACCCAGCTTTTCAGGGGTGAGTGAAGCAGCACTAGCCTAAACTTTCTGTCCGTCAGTTCATCATAGTAAAGAGGGGAATTAAATTAATATATTTTCCAAAAGACAAAACTTGAATCTGGGTTACAAGGCAGAGAAATGGAACTAAAGGACAATGTTAAGTTTGGTTGGTCTTTTGATGTTCATTTAATGTACAAAATCCCTGGATGCAAAAAAAACCAGTAACCTGTAGAGAAAAAGATGGAGCTCAAACTCATCTGTAACCTAAGAACATAATATGTGATCTGTTCTGTAGGATTAGAATTTTCCAGAAGTTCTGTGTAATGTTAAAAAGTGTGCACCATGTCTGATCTTGAAAAAGCAGCATCCTGTTTGGTCTTTATAATTTTGGGAGTCCAAAAATCTGTTCATAATCTATTTTTGGATGGTAACATTTTCACTGTTGAATTAGAATTCTGAAAGGATGTAAGAGGTATGATACGTAGTTTTGTAACCTCTGAAGTGGGAGAATACTTGATGTAGCTGGAACATTTTGGGTCAAATAAATAAAATTTGTAAACAGTACTCTTAAGTAGCATGCCTTGAAGAAAAAAAAAATTGAACTAATTCTTTGTTTGTTTTCTATATAATGCTGGAAGGTGATGATTGAAGGAGAGTTTCATAAAGCTTAATCAGGATATCTTATGATAACTGAATCTGGAAATGTCTTTTTTGTCCCTCTTGTCCATGTTCCTTTCCATGGTCCTCTAGTTATTGGAGTGCATTGGTTTTGCATTTGATTGTTACCTGCAGGATGTTTTATTGTTCCAGTTGCAATTTGATATTCCTTTTAGTCTTGAGTTTTTTCCCCCAAAGAAGATGGGTATGTTTTGGTAAATGACAGTGCAACTTTAGAGAATGCTTTTAATCAGATACACTTTCTCTTTAATTGGACCACTTGTCTTAATTATGGCATTGCAGATATAAACCACTTTAAAATCCACAGCCAGCTGGTTAATAGTGAGGCATCTCACTGGAGGTTGTATCTCAGTTGGAATGGAAGGAGCTTTTTCTTTCTACTAGAAGGTTGTGTAGAATGCTGTCTGCTGTCACAGGCCAGCCTTGCCTGGGTCCTTCCTTCCTGGTCTCAGGGCCAGTGAGGGGCAACTGATAGACAGTGGTGGAAGGATGTTACTGGCTGAAATTGCATGTAGCCCTTCTAGTTTGTTGCATTCTTTAGTAGTCTTCCTCCCTCAAAAGCTGTCTGTGGATGGCATCATCACCGCTGAGGCCAGCTGGTCCCTGTGCAGCAGGAGGGCTCTTGGGAAGGTGTGGTGTTAACCTCGCTTTTGACAGCAGTACTACTTAAAATTTCATTACTCTGCTGAACACCCATATTTACCTGAGACAAAATCTGATTGTATATTTAATGGAATGGAGATACCTGAGAGCTGAACTATAGGAATGTTTTACTAATACAGGGATCAAAGGGGAGGACTTCAGGGATATCTCTAAGAGTAAGGCTATGGCCAGGTGGAGTTGGGTCAGCCTGATTAAGCTGTGGACTGAACAAGTCTCTGTATTATTTCTGTTGTCTTTACTGCAACATAAATTGTCTCGTCCCTTGCACTGCAGGTATTTGTTTAGCCTAACAAAACTCCAGCAAACAGAACTCAGTAGCTTCCTTTGAGTAAAGCAAATGTTGTATTGTTTCTCTAGTAATGGAAACTTGAAAATTTGTGTTCAAATAGAAAGCTTCTAACAAAAAGAAAGCTGTGAAGTAGGTAGTGATTGCAAATGAGTTGTCAGAATCCAAACATTGGCCATCACAAAGAATCAGTATTTGGTTTAAGAAAACCTTTATCTTCTTTTTTCCTTAGAATAGATACACAGATTTTCATAATGAAATATACGAGACTTTGGTATCTGATTTTGGTTATATCTTCTTCATGTAGTATGCTTTTATTTAACAGCATGGAGCAAAGTACTGAAGCTGACTGTTTTTTCAGTCAGGAGAATGTATTTTTCACTGAATATTTAAGAAGTTTATTTCACTTCTTTCTTTATTTTGGGGAGTTTTCTTGATTGACCCATAGAATATATAAGTAGTTAAATGTGTTACTTGGATAACATAGGAGAATCACTCACGTATGATGTGAGAGTATGATGACATGATGTGCAAGAGTGTCTTTTTTTAAATCTCTGACAGCCTTGAACTTGAGCTTTCTGTATTAAGCTCATTAAAACAAGTTTGTGTCGTTTGCAAGTTACATTTTTTGATTAAGAAAAGGAGGTGTTTTATCAGGTGAGCAGTGCTTTGTTTTGTGTGATTCACGTAGCTCTTGTGGAAACACATTTCAGTAGGAATGCTTTTTGCTGGTCAGAATTGTAGGTTGCAGGTTTCAACATCCAGCTGAACAGGCTGTCTACAAAAGGCTTCAGCATTCCTTCTGTATTACTGCACTGAATATACACACACAGTTAAGAAAAGAACTGAACCTTCTTGGATAGAACTGGAATTTTATGAGCTTGTTTATGGTTTTCTGTACTTAAATTGAAGTGGTTGCCTACTGAGAACCTTTGCTCAAACAAAACAAAGTCTAAGGGTGAGATTGCTAATATTCAGTCTGTGTATCTTGCAGTAATCAAACAACTTAGTAATAAATGCAAATTAGTCCTTTTTGGCAGTATATGGCAGCTGGTTGATTATGGATATACCTTAAGTTGAAAAACCTAATTAAAGGAGATATGCTGGTGGGCTGGAATCTGACTGAAATGAAAGAAACTGGCTCTACTTGTATAAATTTTTAAAATAGGCTAAGGGCTATGTTGTCATTATTGTAAATAAAAAAATAAATAGAAGCTGGACAAATTATGGGCTGCTTTCGTATTAAATCTCATCTCTGAATAAACTCACTGGGACTTTAAAGACAGGGACATGCAGGATAGTATTTCACTGTGCTCTTAGCTCTGCTCTTCAATAAAGGAAACTTAAACCTCTCCTGTGAACCTGTAGTCTCCTGCAAAGAGATTATTGTCGCCAAATGTTTTTGCTGCATACTGCAAGGGATTGCTTGCCTTGGAATTTGTGGAAAATGGAGAGAAGCACTCAAGTTTTTGAGATTCACAAAAGCATTTTGAGAGACAGGGTGTGGGGTTGTACCTGTAAAATATTAAGAGCAGTCCAAAAACCCAGTATCTTATCAGTAAGGAAAAAAGTGTATTTATTTATTTACTAAAATGGATATGTAGACAGGTGAGTAGGTTTATGCTTATTACAGGATTCTCAGCACTGAGCAAGTTATGTAATCCTCAATTGTCCTATAGTAGTGATGAAATATTAGCTCTGTGAGGAAAGCAAGCAAAAAATAACATGTGCTTTTTGCCCAACATAATTTTTAGGGTAAATTATGAGTTTTTCATTTTGAAAAGCAAAGCTCTGTGAACTAAGCCTTCCGACATCCAATGGGAGCAAAGTCTTTGCAGACAGCTTTTCCAGGGAGAGAAAATAATCCCATAATGTTTTGGATGCTTCCCCACCCCACTGAAGTAGGTGCACAAAGCTTAAGAGTGCTTTCCAAGTAAGTTACACCTCCGGCAAGTTTGTATCATTTAATCTCCAGCAGCAGTTCTCCCGACTGCCAGGAATGGTTTATATAGCCTGTAACTTGGCAGTCTCTCTGGTTGCATCTACCTATTCTCTGGCTGGCAAAGAGAAATTAAATATTCTGCCAGCAAAGCACAATAAACTTTTGCTGGTCTATTAAAGCCATTTGCAACAAAGCAAAGTGATATAGAAAGAAGTGACAGTTGTATTATTAGTTATTTTAGCTAGTGCACTGTATGTATTTACTGGCATCTCCAGGAAAACATGTCAGCTCAATGAGGTGAGATGCTGCCCCTTTAAGGAAATGAAGGAAAATGTGTGCATGTGTATTTACAAAGAGTGCAAGAGCACAGCGGTATCACCCCATCTGCACATGTCACTCATGAAGCTGCCTGTGGACTGCATCTCTTTTTGCTGCTGTCACCAAAAATGCACTGTAGACAGCATTTGAAAACTTGTCAGAGATGTGCCTTTGTAAGCAACTTGAACTGCAGGTAAATTTTAGACATTACTGCTAATGATCCCCCTCTCACACTGCTGCTGTTTATTGTTAAAGAGTTTGTACCTGCATATGTGGGCTTTTACAGAGCTGCTGAGGTTGTAGGAAAAGTAGGGAAACTCCAGAAGTGTTGGTGTCCTGAGGTGGGATGATCTAAGGGTGCTGATAGGAAACAGCTGCTGTACAGATTTGCCCTCCCTGTCAGTTTGTTTCTGATTGCTTAATTAGCAGTTCTCTTGGCAGAAGTTTGTTAGGAAGTTTTTTGTTACCATATGAGAACAGACTTGCGATTCGTGCTGCAATTGGGTACAGTGATATGTGTTATTGTTCATGAAAAATAGGTGTAAAGGTGGTTTACTTCCAGACAACCATAAAAGCAGCAGATATAAAATTGTGAGCAGGATTGCCTGGATTTAGGGTACCCTGTCTGCAAGCCTGTTTAATATTTCAGTTTGATTTTTTTTTTTCCAGTTTTGTAAATGTACTTGGGCAGAGCTAATCCAAACATAGGAAGGTGACCTGAGTGAAGATCCATCTAGGCAGATTAAACTTTTTGAAAGACTGTTCTGATGGGGGAGCCAAGTGGCAAGAGGAGCAAAATGGGAGTTGTAAGGCTGGGATCCTGCAAATAGGCTTGATATGGCTTCTCTGTGCATTGGATTGGGAACACTTTGTTGGCTAAAAGATGAAACAGAAATGAGGATGATGAAGTCTGTCTTTGTAAAAATATTTTGATCTAACAGCTTCTGAAATGTGTGAGATGCTGTTGGGTTTCCTGTTTACATTTTGGGTATTTAATAACCTTAGGTGACAATACACAAGTTTAGCGCTGAAAAATTGTTCAGCTCCTTTCATCTAGGTTTCAGTTAAGTTTTCATACCTAAAGTTCTTTGCATTTTTGAGACAGTCTTAAAAATATTACAGTAAAAAACAGCCAGAGAGCTGCAGATTACTTATAGCATTACCTGTACCCATTATGAGGTGTTTGTGTTTGTGACCTTGTGTTTCAGACTCAGTCATCTTTTATGTGAAGTAAGTTAATTTCTAAGATGTTATATTATGAATTCTAGACAGCTTTTATTGTATATATTATAATGATAAAATTGTTCAAACTATTACTATAGTAAAAACATCTCTTCAGTGTCTAAAGTCAGGTAAAAGTGGCAGTAGGGATGTGAATCACTTGCTTTGAATGTGTGTGGGGGGCCAGTTTAAACATCTCAAATGTAAATATTATTTGTTGGTGGAATTCCATAGTCACTGCTTGCTGTGCAGTGGTCATCTGTTGCATCTGTTGTTTTGGTTTCATGAATTAACAGTATATTCATTTGACTCATAAGGAAAAATACTAATAACTATCGAGTTTTGAGTGATTCCATATGAGTTTGTTGTAGAGCAGCTGTTGATTTGATATCCAAAAATCTGAAATCAGCAATAAATTTGTGCTTTCGTTCAGTAGAAGAGCAGAAGTGGCAATTAAAATTTTTATGATATTTTAAACGCATAAAATTTTTGCTAATACATGTGGTTTTATTGGTTGGTATTAAGTAACATAAGAACTTGATGCTTTGCAATGAAATACTAAAAATAATTATTTTTACATAATTTGAACAAATATCAAATTATGGAATGCTGCAGGAATTCTTTCATATGTTTACTTAAGCTATGAATTTATTTTTCTGATTTACTGTTCACTATAAAATGTAACTGATAAAATTCATACAATATTTTAATATACATATTTGTTTTAATATTGAAACTGTAATCAAATTTTTCCTCTCTCTTGAAATAAGATGAACTTAAATTAATGTAGGAGGAACTCAAGTTAGTGTTGCTGTTCCATTTNGCATGCAAGATTTCTCTGATGTTTTGTAATTTGTTGCTTTTTAGATTTTTATCTTGCTAATAACACTTATCCTAACAAACAGTTTTGAAAAAATCATTTTAGAAACTAAAATCATGTTTCACTAGACAGTGATTAATATCTGTGACCTTTATTTTTGTATCAGGAACATAAATATACACTTTTTTCTGTGTCAGTCATTGTCTAAGATTTCATCTTTGTTCTGCTTTCCATTACATACCATGAATTATATGAAATTAATTTAATCGCTACTCTAAACAGAAATTAAATGTGCCCTAATCCAGAGTTACGTTGTTTGCTTTTACAACTGTAAGTCATAAGTAATTAATTTTCCTTGGAAAATTAATTCACTTACCATTCCCAGTAGCATCATATGTTGACACAGGGTTATAGATAGTTTAATATTTTTGTTCAGCATGTTGGCTTCAACTTTGGAAGACCTTAAAGCAAAACAAATTCAAATTTACTCAACTGTATATAATTCAGGGTTATTTAAAGTGAATGTTGTCTTTATTGCTGTCAACCAGCTGATGATGACGATTCTAAAATTATATTTAGTCTTCCAGAAAACTAAAGTCTATGGACATATGTGATTTATTTCTTCAAAAGCAAAAAAAATGGTTTGTATCATACATTTGGATAACAGGGCCACTGAAATGCCATCAGTAGTAGAAAAATGTAGCTCCTTGGAGAACATAACTATATGTTACAAAGCCTTGAGCTAAAAAGGTCTGTTTTTCAACATGCCTCACATTGCTTGAGATATTTGTGTGATTCATTACTCCTGCTACACTCAGAAATTTCTTAAGTTGCCTTACTTTGGAACATTGTTTTGTTTTCTATATAGTCATGTACAGAGGAGCATCTCATTGCAGAGCCAAAGGGCATCACGAGCACTTGTGTGGGTGGCCCTGTGGCCCACAGCTGACTGTCCTTCAGAAATGGCATTGAGTGGTGTGGGCCAGAAGTCTTCCGGAATGAGAGAGGCAGCTTTTATGTCTAATCTTTCAAGTTTGCTAGGAGGAGCCCTTTCTTTTTATTTTTTTATTTTTTACTTTTTTTTTTTTTTAATTCTGTGCAGCTTCATAAAACATGGTGTTTATTACTTTGGTTTATTTTTATTTATTTAAGTCTCCCAGCTGAAACTTCAGTGATGGCAGTGTTGCTGTTCAAACAAGCAAGGCTTATTTTATAAATGTCCCTTTGTGAGTTGGTGGCTGAATTTTGCCTGAATGCAGGGGGTCGGTATCAGTGGCATTTAATTTAGAATTTTGGAGGTGGAAAGTAGAAATTGACATTTAATTCCAGTGTAAAGTTACTGCTAGAACAGGCATAAAAATATTATTGCATTAGCAATCACAGGAAGAAAATAAACTATGAGCACATTAACAATATACAGTCATATGACAGACTTGTATAAAATAGAGCAGTAGATAAAGGAAAATAATTTTTCAGATGCTTTTTTCACCACAATATATTTTAGAGAGTGTAGAAAGTATAGAGAATGTACAGAACAAGTAACTAACAGAAATAGCTCCTACTAGTAGTGCCACCAAAGGTAAACTTATCTGTACACAGCAAAGTTGTGTATAGATACATTTTATCACACCTCTCTTATATTTACATGTGTTTATATGCAACATGGATGAATGCGTTGACAGAGATCTCCATTAAATTCTCTGTTGCTTTCAAATTCAATTGTCTTGAGCTTTCCTACATAAGACACTTTATGCTTCTTTGTGTATCTATTAATGTAACAGGTCTCAGTAGCTACTATCTGTTTCATTATTATGGCTAAACTATTTTAAAAAGATTTCACTGTGATGCTTTAGAATACAAAGTGTCCTGTAAAAAAACCCTCTGGTGAATTTATTTTGGCCACATTACTTCTTGACAGTCACGTCTGTAAGTGAAGCTGTGTCCTACCAACCACACCAAGCTGTTCTTGTGCTCCTTACCGGGGCTGCCAGCTTGAACAAAGTGCAACTCTTGCCAAGCCTGTGATTGTTGTGCATTTCTTCGTTTTCACCTACCCTGTGATATGGTGTACTTCCTGCCTCAGGAAAATGAGAAGCAAGAACCAGCTCTATCCTTTTCTTATCCTTCTTGCTGGAGCTTTTGCTGTGATTGCAGGTACAAGCAGGAGGCTCAGGACACCCACCCTACCATATCAGCATTCTCTTTAGTTACCCTTCTGTCCTACTCTTATCTCTATGTACTGCATGTAACAATGTTTTGCCTATGAAAAATCTTGGGAGCCAACCAAAAGCTGTTGCTGTTCTTACTAATTTCTTGGCAGTGAGAGTTTGTGTTTTTGTTGGGAATATCCTCATTCAGTTTATAATGATGCTGATTGTCTAAATNAGTCAAAGTGTATAGACAAAGCTGAGTGAATACCAGTTTCCCCAGTACAGGGGCTATTTTTTCAGGAAGTCTAACTCAAACCAGATGTTTTGCTTAGACCTAGAGTTTGTTGCTGCCAAGCATCTCATCAGAGGTCAGAGTTCTGGGCTCAGGGCCCTGCTAGAATTCTTTCACAAATTGCTATTCGTTGAG
>VZTN01007683.1:1319-45613 GCA_013400515.1 Erpornis zantholeuca
AAAAGGTGTAATGTGCATCACCTCTACTCTTGTTACATTGTGCCAAAATCAATTAAACAGTAAGAGTCACATGCCTGTTTTTATAGTTTATGTATCTAATCTCATGCAGTTAATGTGTGTCCCCTTATTTTTCATCTGGGAGATGAGTTCTGAGAGCCAGTGAAATGTAAGGGATCAATTCTGAATAAAATTCAGAAAAATTCAGAAGAAAATTCTGTAAAACTATGTATTAAAAACAAAAAAATATTTACATGCAAAAAATACTGTACAGGAAAAGGTATTTTATATGCTGCAATGCTGAAGTGTTTAGAAAACAAATCAGAAAACTTACTATATTCACCCTAAAAAGTACAATTAAAGAATTTGATCTCAAATAGAAGGTGTTTAGTATTTGTTGAGGTCAAAGTCTGAAGAACAGTAAACCTGGAATGAAAGAAACAGGATGTTAGATGGGTATAAATGGAAACTACTTTTGAGAATGCAACTGATGTGATGGGGGGGACTAAAGGCAATTTTATTTGCTTTGTGTTCTTCTTTTTAGTTCTAATGTTTCCTATTGAAAACGTGCAAAAAGCTTGTCTGGCATAAATAGTAAGTGTAGTGAAGTTAATAGAGCTGTCATAGTATATAATGATTTGAACTGGTCAAAGGAGAGATAAAATGTTGCTGATAATGCTAATAGCAAAGTTTTAATAAGCAGGCAAAAGAAATGCTTTTTTTTTGTTTATTCAGATGTGCCACAGAATTAGGGAAAAACAGGCACCAAGACAAGACAGGGGAGAGCGTTACCAGCATCTATAGGTGGAAAGAGATCCTTCACAAATGAGAAAGTGTAGCTTGTTAATATAAATACACACTGAAGAGATGTGTGCTGAGAATGTTTTCAGATGGGCTGGAGGGAGAAGATCACAAGAAGCCAGTGCAGAAGTCAATGGCTTCTTTCTCAGTGATTCAGAAAGGAGAGTCTGTTATAAAATAACAGATTCAAACAAGAACAAAAAAAAAAAATTGAGATGTGACTCCTACCAAAAAGCAGAAGGCAGAAGAATAATGTAATAAGGAAAATCAAGTACAGGAAATATTTCTCTTTTTTTAGTCTCTTTATATATATATTCAGCTGTATGTTTAACACAAAGCATTAGTGTTTGTGTAGCTGTATATATAACATGCAGGTGCTGTAAAGTGTAAATCCTTTGTTTCTTTTGAGAAATAATGATGGTGCATAATAGATCTTGTAACCCATAAAATACTACATTCACAGTTTTTTTCTGTCATGGTATGTATATATACATACATAAACTACTATGGATATTTTAAGTAGAATACTATGTATTATTTTAAATGTATTTTTCAAATATGGCTTATGACCTAGTTTCAGATTGATGAGTGGTAACATTTGTAGGAATCCTACACGATTCTCTCTTTATGTCTTTTTTGCAGTAAGGAACTACCAGAAATTCTTTGCTTCTGCCAGACTGCTGAGTGCATCAGAAAAAACCAAAACCAAAACCCTCCTACAGCCTCCCCCCATCCCCCAAAAAAAGTAGTTTGTTTCACCTATTATTCTCATAATATTTTGGACTTATAATATGCAGAATTATGTGTATATATAATCAAACTACTTTTAAAAACCATATTTCCCAGTTCACTTGACATGCTAAGGTATTTATTTTAATATTTTTCCCTTTTTAATTCTTATTTTTTCAAATCAATTGGTTATGTGAAATCATTGCTTAAAGTCAAGAAATTTTCAGTAAAAAGATTAGTTTTTGTTCTGAGGCAGGAAAAGAAATCTACTCTATTTAAATTTTTATAATTTATATAGTGATTTGGAATTGGTGAGTCAAACAAGAGGTAGACACAGATAATGCAACTAATGTAAAGTCCCTCAAAATTGAGCTTTACATATAAAGAGGGAAAAAAACCTACTGTTGTTGGCATTTACATGAAAGTGGGAAAAACACTTTAAATATTGCTATAACCCAGTAATTCTAGAGTAGGGTAATACAGTTGATTAGGGTAATACAGTTGATATACAGTTTTCTGACTTTTTACCTCCCTAGAGTCTACTTTATTTAGACCACATGAACAAAAAACCCAAAACCTTCCTCATTAGGACTTAAAACAACATTTTTCATCACACCAGTTGTCATCTCAGCTGCAATATCTGGATTATATTTTACACTTTTTTATTATTTATAGATGGATATTCAAACACTCCTACAGCATTTCCAAATCTAGTAAGCTTTTTTTCTTGATATTTAATATTTATCACTATAATGCTTGTAATTCTTTGTCTAGTTTTAAACTGCTCTATAAAATAAATCACTGCAGTCTTCCTCAGTGAATTTCTGCTATCTCAGGTGAATAATCTGTAGGGTGGTTTAGTTCAACTGCATAATACAAGTAAAAGGTGTCATGTCATTGTGAGCCCCACTTTTTATAGTGTTTGCATTCGAATTTTAGAAAGAACTAAAGTACATTCTAGGTAATAGTACAGTCTATAGTGTGGCTTTTATTTGTGACTTTGGAAATAAATTGCAATATGGGAAAAGCAGCTGAAAACATGAATAAAAGCCGAATGCAGGATTATTGTAGACCCTGTCAAAATAAATGGTAGAATATTTTTTAGTATGTAATTAAATGTCAAGATTTGTGAGTTAATGGAATTTCTGTAGCCACATCAAGGTCAGACAAGCAATTACTGTTTATGAATTATCTGAAATCTTGTATAGCCTCTTCTAGCTAGTCTTATAGCATCTATTTATATTAGACATCTTTGCCATTTCTGATGTTTCTCCCCCATAGTTTCTGTTAACAGCAATGTGGTGCATTTTGTCAATTCTGTAGTTGTTTGCAAAACCTTCCTTTATTTCACTGAAGTGCTTGCAATTAGCCCACTTCTCCCCATTGAGAAGCATCTTTGTAATAACAGCTTTCCTGGCAGAGCTTTTGTTAGGGAGATTTTAAAATCAAGAGTTTACAAAGGTTGGGAAAAATCCAATCATACAAAAGTTCAGCAAATCCCTTTCAAGGTCATATCAGTTAAGATTACATAGATTTTCCACTTCAGCAAACAGCAGAGTTTTGCATTTTTAGGGATGAATTCAGAATGATAGAATTAATAAAAAAACCCAATTCTAAAAGAAATTGTTTGCTAAACTCAAAAAAAAGCCTGGATGCATTCCTCCTATCCCCACCCCCACAGTCTTTAGTGGGGTTACCTTTCTCCCCCATGTAGCCTCTTGTATCACTTCCTTTGAAGTCGTTCACAGTGTTTGCTTTGACAGCCACTGGGTGTGGGAAGGCTGTAGCAAGTATCTCCACAGCATAATCCGCCCAGTCACTGTTGGTCACTGATCCAGCTGCATGCAGCAGCTTAGTAGTCAAAGGGCATGGTAATTCCCTCCTTCTGTCTTTTCTTTCTTCCAAGGCAAAATCTTCACCTGGTGTTTTTGATTCATGCATTCTAATTATGATGGCTGCCATCATCAGCCCTGTGGGTGACACTAGAAATTCTCTGAGCCAACAGCTAATACCACAGCTTGTTAAGCGACCATGTCAGCCTGATTTTAGGGCCCATTTTGCAGTTCACCGCAGGCCTATCTAAAAGCATCAGGAGTCTCCGTCTAGCAGGACAGGCTCATTGTCTTTCTAAATGTCTCCTTCTGATAAGCAGATCCAAATATGGTTCATTCACTGTGGATTTGAAGGCACAGTGGGGAACTTGGCTCACATAGTGGATGCAACAAAATGCTTAATATTTTCACTTGGTATAGAGCTAAAGAACCCAATTTTCAATTTCAAGATACAAACATTTGCTCCCTGACTATGATCAAGAGTTTGAAATTTAAATCAGAAGTCTTCGAAAGCTATTCTAATTCTCAAAGGAGCAGGCTTTCCCATACTTAGTACAAAGAAGAAAATCCTTGGTTTGTGTCAGAGTCTGAGCACACAGAATTCACACGATGACCAGAAGTATCCTTTGTTGCCCAAAGATATTGTAGGAATTTTTTCTCTGAATAATTTTGTGTGAAGTACATGCTTCGGGTAGCTGTGAGGTTACTAAAAGCACTATGAATCCTGCAGTCTGATCTGCCTTGCAAACTTTATTTGCTTTTAAATAATTTTCAAATACATATTTGTCTATGCTGCTCCATGTATTTCTTTTTAATGTTTTTTCTAACCCAAGCTCTGGCAATAGAAGGCAATGAATATCTTTCAGTTGCAGGAAATGAGAATTTTTTCAAAAAGTATGCTATTGCGACTGTATATTTAACTGAGTCTCTGATCTGCAAACTACTGTTTTTTATACCTAGAATCAGGGCTAAGTTTTCTCTAACTTCATAGGCATATATTTAACCAGAAAGCAAATAGGTGGCTTTTCCTGCTGCATAAATCCACAATTATAATATTAATGCAACAGTTTTTGTTCTCTAAGAAGAAAATCAGTTACTTACCAATGAGGTATGAAAAAGTGCTTATCTTGCAGAACTATCAGTGTGAACCAGTATGCATATGGGAAGAGCTAATTTAAGATCTCCACAGGAAATTAGAGTGGCTCTTTTATTATCAACATGCATTTCCTAAATACTGTGTCGCTTTTGGCTTATATTGCATTGACCTATAATAATGATGCTGCAGACTTATTTCATCTCTTTGTAAGTTGGCAAACCAGCAGCCATGCCAATCTGTAGGCTTCCTTACAGAGATAACTAAGAAGCCCATTTTGTTACAGAATAATCTAGAATTTTGTAGCCTGTGTCCACTTTAGTGATTGTGCTTTCATGTGTAACATGCTATTGGAAAACTTCTTCCCGCTTATCCTTCTCAAAGGATTTATAGGAAGAGGGCATTTCCAATGTACACCATAATTGCACTTTGGCTGACTTGCATATTTTTCCATTTTTACAGTGTAGATTCACTGTTGCAACCAACTATCCAAGGCAAATCTTTGTGGCTGCACAAGACAATAAAAAAAGATTAAGACTTGATTGTGATAGATGGGGGTTAAATCTCACAAAATTTATGTATCTCTCTAAATATTAAATTTAACTAAACAGGCAGAATTTCCATTCTCCTTATATTCATACACTTCTCCTCTAATGTGTCTGGAAGGCTTTTTAACATAGTATAAAATTGTGAGAGAAACCTGAGTACAAAGTGGAGCAAAAACTACCCCAGCCTATAGGGACTTAAAATAATACAGATAGGGATAGATGTCTAAAATAAGACAAAAATAATCAGATTGTTCAGGAGGAATAAAATGAGTTCCATCATGTGGAACATACAGAGAAAGCAGGTAATCAGGGTCAGCCAACATGGGTTTATGAAAGGCAGGTCCTGCTTGACCAGCCTGATCTCCTTCTATGACATGGTGATCCACTTAGTGGGTGAGGGAAAGGCTGTGGATGTTGTCTACCTGAACTTCCATAAAGCTTTTGTTATTAATTCCCACAACATTCTCTTGGAGAAACTGGCTATTCATGGCTTGGATGTTTGGTGGGTTAAGAACTGTCTGGGTGGCTGGACCCAGAGCATGATGGTGAATGGAGTTAAATCCAGCTGGCTGCTGGTCACGAGTGATGTTTCCCATGGCACAGTGCTGGGCCCAGTCCTGTTTAATATCTTTATCCATGATCTGGATGAGGAAGTTGAGCGCACTCTGAGTAAGTTCTCAGAGGACACCAAGTTAGGTGGGAGTGTTGATTTATTGGAGGATAGGAATGCTCCAAATCTGGACAGACTGGATTTGGGCCAACTGAGGCCAACTCAGGTATGAGGTCCAACAAAGCCAAGTGCCAGGTCCTGTACGTGGGTCTCAATAAGCCCATGCAGTGCTGTAGGCTGGGAACAGAGTGGCTGGAAAACTGTGTAGCGGAAAGGGACCTGGAGGTGCTGGTCAACAGCTGGCTGAACATGAGGCAGCATTGTGCCCAGGTGGCCAAGCAGGCCAAAGGCATCCTGGTTTGGATCAGAAATATCATGGCGAGCAGGACCAGGGTAATGATAGGCACTGGTGAAGCCACACTGTAAATACTGCGCTCAGTTTTGGGCCCATCACTTCCTGAAAGACACTGAGGTGCTGGAGCATGTCGAGAGGAGGGCAACAAAGCTGAAGAAGCCTTATTAGGAGTGACTAAGGGAGCTGGGGTTGTTTAGCCTGGAATAAAAGGGAGCTCAGGGTCCCTTTTGGTCTCTACAGTACATGAAAGGAGGCTATAGAGAGGTGGGGATTGGTCTTGTCTTCCAAGTAAGCAATAGAATCAAATGAAACAGCCTGAAGTTACACCCAAGGAGGTTTAGATTTTGGATATTAAGAAAAATTTCTTCCCGAAAAGGATTGTCAAGCATTGGAACAGTCTGACCAGGGAAGATGCTGATTCACTACCCTGAAAGTATTTAAGATGTGTAGATGTAGCTCTTAGGGATATGCTATTGAGTTGGACTTGGCAACACTGGGTTAATAGTTGGACTCAGTGATCTAAAATGTCTTTTCCAACCTAAATTATTTTTTAATATGAGATATTTTGTGGAAGTAAAAAGACAGCAGTAGGCTGAAGACTCATTCCCACTGCTGTGGTATAGAGCTACTTATGGAGAATTGCATTACATTGGATCTACTAATGTGGTTTGCTAGCCTTAAGCTTATTTGAATTTTATTGAGTCTAGTCTACACAAGGTCAAAAGAGAGCTCAGATTTGAGTCCAGCATCATTTTCTCTTCTTCATTATCCTAAAATATAAAACATCTCTTCCACTTATGAAAATATCTTTCATCACTGTAAATATTTTTAGATTGCAGTTAGGAGTCAACACAGTTAATTCCAAAGTGAACCAGAAAAAGTATTCCAGCATTGTCAAGGGGTGAACAAATGGACTGCACAAAAAAGTCCTTCAATCCCAACCAGCATGCCATTAAGAACACCAAAACACCACAGTTATTTTAAATCACGTATTTTTTAAAAATTTGTTCTTATATGCAAACTCTTAAAACTTGTATTAGCAAGTCTTGTATTTTTCCACATGACTTTGTATGAGAGAAGTACTGGTTATGATTTCAGTTCTCGTGGACCGGTGTGTATGCTGTCAGTCAAAGTATCCCGTCTGGACTTTGTTATTTCCCTCCATTCTTTGCAGCAGACTGCAGGCTGCTTTCAGAAGATATAAGCCTTTCCTTTAAAAATAACCAAGAGCTTAGCAATGAATAGTAGTGCTGCCTCAATTCCTTCCATTATAACATCCTGCCTAATGCTTTTCACTTTACTTTTCATTTCCTTTGTAGTGCTGAGATCTGGGAAAATTAAGATCTGTGGTACTCCATATTCAAGCATATATTTGAGACTTGCAGCTTGCAGCATTCTCACATGATCTCTGCTATTAGTGAATGTAAAAACAGTTTCTACCCATCTCCCTCTTCGTATTTCCTGAACTAATAGATCAGTGGGAGAAATTTTCCATGCATAATGTGAAGAAAGAACAGCTTAGCTCAAAGGTTTTTTGGTTTACCATTGATTGGAGGAGATGAGGAGAATCCAGAATGTTTTTTTATGACTTTCTGCCTGGACTTACATCTCTAAGAAAAACATTATCCTGTTTTTGGTGGTAGTGCTGGCAAAGAGCTGATAATGTCGTCTATAAACTATTTTCATGTGTTAGCAAAATGCCTAGATGATTGTAGAAGAGTAATATAAGCATTGTATAGGAAAACTTGGCTGGGGGAAAAAACAACCATGAAGCATTCATTTGGGTACTGGTCAGCCATAAAAAGCTCATTATCACATTAGACTGTTACCATTAAAGCTAATCAGCGGGTATCAAAGATGAAACTAGAGATCACCATGATACATGCAAGTACTCAGCATTACTATTCTTTGTAGAACTTCAGGATCAGAGGGCATGACAGATCTTTGCAGTGTGTCTTCCTTTCTTGTAAAATACATAGCTAGCACTGAAGAATCAATTTTAGTAAGACTTTTTTTTATATATGTGCATGAGCTCAGTCTTCTGATTCTCTTTGGGACTTCTAAATTATTCCTGCAACTTATAAAATGCTTTGCTTCTTGTTGCAGAGCAATCTCACAGCACATGAGCTATGTATCTCTTGATTAAAACAAAATTTGAAGATTTTCTGGCAATACTTTTTATCTGCTCCAATCCCTAAACATTTCATCTGTGGGGTCAAGACAGAAGATACAGACAGTCCATAACAGAGTCTGAAACACGTATGGTGTGTGATGGAGTCTCAGTATTCACTGCTGAACTTTACAAATCTACTCTTATAGAATCACACTGGTATGTAGACATAGCCAAGTTTCTTCTATTTTATGTAAGTTCATTTACCCATATCAGTAATTTGCTAACTGTCTTATAAATTGCAGGAAATCTGGGAGAAATTAGAAGTGCCTTTGATGGGTGTCTCGGCACACAACAGTACTGGGAAAAAGAGTGTTAGGAAATAAATCTTAGCACTTTTCTATCCTTTTGTATTAATAAACATTCTTCCCTGCTGGGAAGAAATTGTCATAACTCTGATGTCTATGTCAGAGATGCTTTAGCAGCTTTCTTGAACATTTTAGCCTTTGAATGTTTTGTCCTTAATTCCTAAACCTGATATTTCATTAGTATGTATTTAACAAGTAACACTTCAAAAGGATTTAGAATACTGTAATATATATTATATGCAGTAGGAAAGGACCAAAAAACAAATCTATTCTTTCCAAATATAATGAGGTCTGTAAAAAAGCAGCTCATCAAAAATGTAAATGTAACTGAATCACTAAGTTCTCATTTTCTGAGTAACAGCAATTAAATAAACTTGAAACTGGTGGCTGTAATCCTCAAGGTTGGATTTGATTAATAAAGCAAATGATAGCCTGCTGATTCTAAAGTAAAAAGCTGAATAAATACCAGTGCCATTTGCAGCAATAAAGTAATAAGCTATTTAGAATAAATGCGATTGTCATAAAATAATGTTAGAAACAATGTCTAATATACTCAAAAAAATAGGATGTAAAATAGGATGAATTTCCAACAAATATATCCAGAGTTTGAATCAGATTTGGGATAACTGATATGGTAACAAATTATTCATGGCATAAATTATGGCCTAACTAGTGCTGCAATAGCAGTATTTATTTAACCAGAGTATAATCATTGTTTGACAATTACTTTTAAAAACTTCCCTAAAATCAAATAGATAATATTTGTACAATTGTAATAGCTGAGCCATGCAAGCAATTGGAAGACTTACACAGCTGTCCAAGGGAGTAAGGACCTGAAAGAATTTGGCATATCAAATCATCGCAGTACAGTAACTAACAAAATAAAGCACTTACTGCTAATTGAATTACTTGCATATTAAAGAAATTAGAGATGCTGTTTGATATCTCAAACCTGAGAATTAGCTTGCAAGAAACAGAGAAGCTGGTAGCCATATAAATTGCATGGGATATGTGTTGTTTCCTTTCCAGTATGGCACATTTCTGGAAGTGCTTAACTCTTCAGAATACAACAATGGCCACAGCAGATCAGGCAGCAGCTCTATCTAACCTCTGAGTCTGTCTCTTAGAGAGGCCATGGGCGGATACACAAGCAAGGAGAGCTATGGAAGGAATGTCATTCCTCCCCTAAAATTCTTCCAATTACCAACTCTTTTAAGCTTAGAATTGTAAAGAAAGATGTGGGCATATGCATGTGTCTTTTTATTTCTGGGTCTTTCTTTTGTCTCTTTTCCAGCTTCCCCTCAAGCCCATGAAGATTTGTATATGTGTAGCCTTTCTTAGCAATTACTTGTGTAAATATCCTCTCCTTTTCTTTCAAGTGTATCTTCTAGTTTCATTACTGGTCTCTAGTTCTTGTAAGAGATGACCAGTTCCTATCCACTATCTCAATAAGACTTTTAATGTAAATTTCTGAAACCCACATAACTACATCTTTTAATGGACACTAATCTATGCTGTTCTTCACAAAATCATGCTCCCATAATTTTTATAGCTACTGAACTCCCTTCTGAACTTTTACAAGATTTTTGAGATGGGGGAGACACATGGTATTCAAGGAGGGAGTGGCAGAACAATAATTTTGGGTGCAATGAGCAGTGATGCTCATTGTGTTTCATAATGATCTGTTTCTAATACTTGGATCACTTTCTGCTCTTAGCCTTAACTTGCTCTTTGTGTTAGAAGTCATTTGGAGATTACTGTTATCTCAAGTGGACCATTCTACCTCAAGTGGATCATACACATGCTCCGTGATTCTTCAAAAGAGCTTCAGTATTTGCCAAAGTTATGCTTCCCAAGTAGAATATGTCTATTCATGTGACCATTAATCAGAATATTCATTTAGCTGGCACAGATATTAGGGTTACATGTAGGTGTGCAGTTCCTCAGATTTCTCCTAACTTCTTTCATTTTCTTTGAAATCAAGGAAGATTCAAGGAAGAGATTTTATACTAATTTTAATAGTACATTCATTTCACCTCTAGGCTCTCTTAGAAAATCTGAGTAAATACCATCTGGCCTGAGGTGTTTATTGCCTTTCATTTTTTGTCACTGTGTTCTCTAATAAATTCTACAATCTCTGTAATGTCAGATCCTCTGATGATTCTCTGTCAGACAGTGGGTAGCAAGGGATTGTTCCCAGTTACTTCCACAATGAATGCAGGGAATTAACTTAGTTTTTCTGGAATGACCTTAGGTTGTCTGACAATTCTTTTGTACCATCCTCATCAACTGGCGCTACAGAATCACTGGAATGTGTCTTTCTCCTGACACATTTTAAGAAAGGAGTATTATTATTCATTACCTTAGTCATTGTTCCTCAACCTCTCTTGTTTTAGATTTTTTTGGTTATCCTTTTGCATTTAATCTGCCAGAGTTCATTTTTCTTTTTATTTTATTCATTTTAATAAGATCTCAAGTATTTGAAGTGTAATTCCTTCTTTGTCATAACCTCTTTAACGCTTTTTTTGATTGGTAATATGCACCTGGAATTTTTTTTCCAATTTCCATACTATAATTCCCACAGTGTCTGCAGAGATTTATTTCTCTTAGTTGCCCTCTGTAGCTTCTTTTCAATAAGTGTCCTTAAATTTATTCTTGAAAAGCCTGAAAAACATGGTTCCTGAAATCTTCAAGATGAAGAAGGATACTATTTCACAGTGAGAAGCTTATACCAGACATATTGCAGCATAATTTTCCATAATTTATGCTGACTGGGGTTATAATAACAATGTTATTTTTATTTTTCAATTCTGTAACAGAAGAATTATATCAGCATGTACCAGAAGGATATTATTAAACACTTCCTACAAAAAGAACATTCCCAGTTTTCTGACCTTCATTAGAAAGTTTTAAAGTTTGATCTGGTACTTCTATAAAAGATCCCTGATAACAGGCAAATATCAGAGTTGTTAGTGCAGCCTGTTGTCTAACAAAGAAACCAATTCAGTTTTCCAGGTGAGATGTTTTCGTTTTAATAGTGTATACATGCTGTCTTGACACCAGGGCAGCCATTCCTTCCTTGGCTTTTAAATTATGGCCCAAACATTTCTCATCGATTGCAATTTTAGAGCCATTTGAAAGCTCAGGTTTGGCCCCATGGTTTCACTGTGCCTGTACAATTGAGGAGAATAGCTTCTGTGATGGGTACTATTATGGTCATTGTGTTCCTGTGAGGTGGACCTATGTCTCTGCTGAAGCCGAGACAAGTGTCTGCAGTCAGGAGTATTGCTGAGGGATTTCTGTGAAATCCCATCATGTAGAGTGTGCTGCTTTCCCTATTCCATGCATTCCATCCCTATTTCCAGGCTGTGAAAATATACCAGTTTTGAAAAGATTGCCTATTTGCACCACTACTCTATGGTTAATGCTTGATTTAAAGAAATAGGCTGTGTAAAGAGGGGCTTTGCATCAGGCTTCTTGAGTTTGTGGAAGTAAATAGCCATCTTCTGATGGTTTGAATCAAGATCTAAAGCACATCTTTCCACAATTACAGTTTTTTAAGTGTGATTTTTCAATTAGGTGCTTTTTGCCTGCAAAATAATTCATGGAGTGTGCTTTTATTTTTATGGGATACCTATTGTGTGATTTATCATCTTTTATATTTCATATATTGTACATATTTAGACTGTGTGTTAAGACACAGAATTTTGGGGAACTAAGTTTCAGGAATCCATTTCACAGCAACTACTTGTGCTGCTCTAAGTAGTATTGGCATAGCAATATTAAAATCATATTTATTAATATCTCCTTCAGGATTTTATAAACTACAGGCAGCTTTTTTCCTTTTCAATTTTGTTGTCAATTATTATCTGTTTGGAGGTATTCGACTTAGACATTGGTATTAACAGAAGTCAAGATGTAACCCATGAAAAATGAAGAGTGATTTGTCATGAGAATGGCAGCCCTTACTAGTGATTCACCATATATCATGAAACCATAGTTTTCTAGTAAAGCAATTCTTATGCCTTTATAATCTGCATATACTGTTGGCCACCATCAAAGACAAAATCACTGGCTAGAAGAACTTGTGCTGTGGCCTTGCTTGTGAAACTTTAAATTTGGTAAAATTTGTAAATACTGAATGGTAGTCGCTGAATACTCAAGTCTGTTGTCTAAACTGATGACTTATGTTTTTGTTTCTGAGTACTTCAAGCACAAGTTAATTCTTCACCAAAATGAAATGTCTTTGTTAAGCAAGATTGAAATTTTCTGGAAAGTAGCTTTTCTGTGTTGCCTGTATGTTTCACCTTTAATTCCACAGTCCTGTGTAGTAGAATACAAGAACGTGTAGTCATAAGCACTCTCAATTGCTTCTACCAGAGCAGATTATATATTGTGCCTGTTTCAGCTTTGCTTAAGCCTTCTTGGAAAGTATAGAATTTAAACCTGGTAAAAATGGGAAATAATTAACCTAGGAGCACAGAATGGTTTGTGTTGGCACAAACTTCAAAAATTATCTAGTTACAGACCCTCTCACACGCCACCATGGGCAGGGACACCACCCACTGTACTCGGGCTCCATCTGACTTGGTCTTGAACACAGATGGGGTGTTCAAAACTGGTCTGGGCAGCCTGTTTCAGTCTCTCACTAGCTTCTGAGTAAAACATTTCTTCCTAACATCTAATCTAAATCTCTTCTCTTTCACTTTATTCCCCCTTGGCCTGTAGCTATCTCCCCTTGTAAAACCTCTAGCAAACAAACTCCTGTTGGAGAAAAAGCTTGTTGATACTATTTGTGTGTATTCCATGGTCTCCATGAATGGAGACCAAATCCTGCTTGAAGTTCCAGTTTTTGAGCTTGTTTGGATCTAAAGTTTACTTTCCTAAAACTAGCAAGGGATCTTCAACCTTCTTTCTAGGCAATTTAATAAACTTCTTTATGTTTTAATTCTCCTTTATTCTCCAAATAAAACTCATGTCTGCCTGTAAAAGCAGATGGGGAAATGAATATTCTGAACTATAATTATTCTTCATAAACTCCCAGAAGAATTGCTGTTTTAGGTTACTTCTTCTATTAGGTAGAAACAGTAAGATGTCTGTGGTGTTCAGATTTTCATATATATACTTTGTTCCAAGCAGTCTGTATTATTTACTAGTGTTGCCTACTTGGCCTCTGTCCCATGGATTAAAAAATCTACCTTTTACCCATTCCTTCAAGATCTGAATGTAATGATGTCATTCTCTCTCGGGGAAATATTTAATCTGTTTTTTTATTTAGCATATTCATGCATAATGACTGATTTAATGAAACGGTGTGTTTACTTCCAGGTTCCTCTAAGTATTTTTCTCTCCAAGTATTACTTTGCCAAACGTATTACTGCACTAAAAATAATTATGTCACCCTAAAAAGTCAAGGAAATCTAATAAGTCATAAATAATTTCTCAAAGGTAGACATTAAATTGCTCTATTTCCACATTTAATTCAGATGTATTTTCCAACTTTTAGGCAAATCACTATTTACATAAGCTAAATTACTTGCTCTAGATGATTAGTTCTTGAAAAAAATTTTTAGTCTTAATCCAGAAAAACAAATTTTAAAAAATTATGCATTTTTTTATTTGAGCATGCCGAACAGTTTTCTGTTCAAACTGCATTAATAGAAAAAATATAATAGAAAAAAAAAGAGCTTGTACAACTTTTAAAAATGAATCTCAGTTGGTCTTATGAGCTCAGAGCTTTGCACTACATTACTACACAGTTTCTCAGAGTTTTCTCACATCCAGTCACCTTGATCTTTAGGCCACGTATACCCAAGGCCTGTCTGCAGGCATTTGTGCAGATATGCCCTCAGCTTGTCTCTTTCCTCTATCTCCTACTATCCTTCTTTCCCTCTCTTTGAAGATCAGGCTATACAGTCTTTTTTTTAATGAAGCATGAAATTCTCTCTTACTCACTCAGAAAAGGGTACTGGGAATTTACAAAAGTAAAAATTGTTGTGAGACTCAGTTTCTCGCTTTGCTTTCCTAATTCCTATCAACTCAATGTTAATTGAAAGAGCCAGTATTTCATTCTTTCACACAGACAAATATACCCTTATTATCATTCTTCAAAAACAGTTATTTGCTACTCTCTGAACAGACCTCACTATTTCAAGCTGCTTTCCATACACTGCGTTTTCTAGGTCACTGAGACCTCATTAGGAATTTCAGAGCTGTGTTTGCAGATTCCTAATACTTGTAAGCCTGAAGTAGATATTCTGTCCAAATGCTGCGAAACAATCCTAAAGCTTCATTCAAATGGCATGTAGTTTGCTGTTATTTTTCATTAGATATCATTATATCTGTAAATCTGGAGTAAAAAGGCTAGCCAGAATGTTTATGGCTTTAATAAAAAAATGAAATCCCCAGATTATGACATTTTAGAAAGATTCAAACCAGAATAGTGCAATTCAAAATGAATATACTCTTACATTGTAAATTAAAGTTTATCTTGAAGTTATTTTATTAATTTATAATACCCTTCCTGAAGTTAATTTCAGTAAATTGCATTGATGCTAAGGGCATATTTGGAAGTCAGCTTTCACTTAAACACATTAGATTACAAATCCAATTTATAAACACTTTTCAGAATACATGGCAAATTTCTGCTTCTTTGGTCACCAAAAATATACTCTTATGAATATGATGTAATTTCTGGGCAAATTTCTTCCATAGTTGTACTTGCTGAACATTAAATTGAGAATTTATCTTCTGAATTTATATAATCCCTATAGAATTGAAACTACACCATGAAAAAAATTTTCTGTATTCAGACTTTAATCAAAGATGAAAAGGATGAAGCAAGCAATCAGCATAGCCATTCAACAGAACTGGGTATTATACACTCAAGAATGGCACCAGGAACCCCCATGGGGAAGTGACAGGATGAGACTAGGAAATGTTTGTGACTAACAGGATACAAAAAGTTCCTTCACTTTCTAATGTAAACAGGTTCAAAATAGCCATAGTATAGCGCTTTCCCTGGGAGTCACCTGAATATTTTAACAAGAGGGTTATAGAAAGACCCTAGTGCCCAGGTAATATAAATTAATTACACTTCTCTTGGTTTCAGAGGTTTGTAGGTAACAATTTATATTTCTGAATTTCAGCATGACATTGAAAATGTAAGCTCTTGCAATAGTGACTTAGAGGCAGTTCAAAATAAAGTTAAGGTGTCTCTTCATAGCACTGACTTTCAAATCCTGAACTATAGAATAGATTATTTGTGCTACCTACTATCATCAAAGAACAGAACTTAAACATAGTGTCATTGACAATTGCTCTCTATCAATTTTAAAGCATATTGTTTTTTTGATCTTATCATATCATGTTGTTTTGGAAGCATACAGTGCTAAATCACAGCAGTAGTTAAAGTATAGTGCAATATCATCAACTTTAATTGAACTCATTGGACTGCTAACTAACTTAGTTCAGAAGTTCACACATAATTATATGAACAAAAATATATATTAAGTTATATCTGCAGAAAATACTTAAATTATAAATACGGACAACGAAATGTCCATGATTCAGAAATTTTTTTATGCAGTCTTGCATTTGAAAATATATTGACTGTTAAAAGCCTGTGTTCACCTGGTGTCAATTTGTAGCAAAGGACTTTGTGAAAAGTAATTGGTATTACTTGGAAATTCATCTATGTCTTCAGAAGGAATGCTGCAAATTCCGGAGGTGGTGGAAGGTAGACACAACTATGGATGCACAGGTCTTTGAGCTTAGGAGAAGCTGGAATCAGATCCAAGCTCTCAGTCTGTGGGTCTCGTATGAATATAAAAAGCACAGATTGTATACTAAAGAAACAATGCTCTTGTAAACACAAATGAAAATCTCTATGAATCTCATCTTGGTTACACACAAGGGGGGTGTATTCTCCACTGAAGTCTAATGGGATGTGCATCGAGGGGAGAATAATATGCACCATTGCCTTGTTCACTAACAGGTGAAGGGTAATATAGATGAAATTGGAGAACTAATGGGCAAGACAGTTCCATTAGCATATACACGGTGGTTTCACATTTTGCAGCAAAGTAAAGGCAAAGTAGTGGCATAAACCAAGGAAAGATTAAGTCTAAGACCTGCTGTCGATGTGATGAAAACAACTTGACATTTGAGTGTTTCAAGTGCTGGTTTATCACATGAGTAGCTCAAATGATTACTTTCTCTGTAGAATCTCACAATGAGAGAACCTGAAGGACCTGCACACCATATCAGATATGGTGCAAAAGAAATGTTGAACTGTATGAATTTGGAGATACAGCATGAAGTTGTCATTATTTTGCACTTTTATAGTAAATGACTGAAGGGAGCCACCTGCCTAAAGGAGTAGTGTGACTTTTTGCTAAAAAATAAACCAGTCCATCAGTTGATCGATCAATATTTAAAACCAATTAATATAATATATTTAATATTTAAAATATATAATATATTTAATATTTAAAACCAATTGATCAACCAATTCAAGGCTCATGTCAATCATGTTTTAGCATTGTAAGATTCAAAGGGTCACAGTACATACAGACACACTTCCTTTTCTTCCAGTTCAGATGTAAAGCATTTTTTTATTCTTCCACACATATACAAGGATGAATTGCTCTTAAATGAGGCAATTCAAATACATACTATATGATGTTTTAAATGTGTTTCTGAAAACTTTTTAATATTGTGAATGGATCTTTGATATCTGGAGGAGCAGATATCTGCCATCTGGAGGAGCACTTTTTTTGGTATGTGCTCTTGATTAAAAAAAACAAGGTCTTGCAGAACTGCTGATCAAAGATAATTATGCTCCAAAATTTAAACACCTTGAAAGATATTTGTAGCATTATTAAGAAAATATTATATACTGTTATATTATATACTATTATATATGAAACAAACATATGTAAGACCTGTCATATTACTATTGAATAGCTCCAGAAGATCATTAATCTCATTTTAACTGATTAACTATGCATCTGGGAGAAATCAGATGTCTTTCCTTTGTTTTATAGAAATAACAGAATAACACCTTCATAGGAATCTGAGTATTCAGGGCTATCAATTAAAAGCTGTGCATTCTTTTCTCCTAGAAGGGAGTTTACATGCAATCATCTATTTCATTTTTGTCTTCTAAGAATCCATTTCTAGAGGTGTTTTCTAGAGGAAACAAGAGGAAATAAAAAGGTTCTTGCTTGGACCAAGAAGTTTATTACACTCAGGATATTATGTCATTTTAGCAGTACTCAGTAGTTCTCTTTCACTATGGGCACGAATAACAGCACTATATACAGTATCTAAAATATCCACCTACCGTCAGAGCCTACACAATACATAATAGTAATTAACACAATTCCTCCAAGTTGAATAATGAGCATAATACAAGGTACTTTGTTCCTTTAAGACTGAATCTATTGACTATAGATCTGTTCTATAGTTGTATCTCTGCATTGTGAGAATGATGATGAAGTAAATTATTTTACAAAGTGAATTTTCAAAGAAGATGTACTGATTTTATTTAAGTAGGTCTTACTAGATGCCAATTAAAATACTTTTCATTTTAATATAAAAGATATTTTTAAAAAGCAGCAAATCTCAGTCCTGATTAACACAAGCAAATTTCATTATGGTTTTTAGCAATAGTTTGGAAATCCAGTGTTGCTTAAACTGTAGTAAACAAATTCTTGAAACAAAAACCAATTTAATTTTTTTATATTTGTAATTCCTATTTATGTTCTTATTTCTTAGCTAGAGAAAAACTCTTTTTACTCTTTGCACAAATCTATATGGGGATATTTTAATTATATGCGGTTATTTCTGTGTTGTATTAAAATTTTTGCCAGGGAAACATATGTTTTTCTAGATTTATGTTAACAGGAAGAACTGTAATCTATATTCTACACTCTTGTTAGCAGCCAGAATTATTACTGGGAAATAATGGTGCAGAGGGAAACTCGAACAATTGTTTTGCTCTGTAACACAGAGCTGGAAGAGTTGTATGGTAAAAAAATCACTGTGCCAGCCTAAGCTTTCAGAGGGTCTAAAATTCTCAAACTCTATTTTGTTCTTTGCTAAGCATTGTGGCAGTCCAGTTATTGCTGAGCCTTTGGAGGACAATGTATTCATAGGTGTGTGCACCTATTCTTTTGATCTCAGTTTATGGAGCCAAACCATTTTCTTCACAGAAACTAAGAAGGGTGCAGGCATGATATATCCTGATTACCATTTCATGCTGAGAAGGAAGAGTAGATCTTTTAGACCTATTTGATTTTGACTTCCTGTGCAGCACCTGTCTACCTTTGCTAGTAATATTACTAAATCTTAGTAAGCCTGCTGTGCCTAAAGGCAAATTCAACTTTCACACAGCAGGTTTTTGTTGCCATACATCATGAAGGCTGTATTAAGGAGGATCCACTTCAACTTAAGGGAAAGTTTTTCTAATATTGCTGGACACCACTACTAAGCTGACTGCAGTAGACATGTTTTCTGCTATTTCCATGCTCCTTTACTGATGGAAAAATAGTGGTCCTTGTCATGGTGAGCAGAGTGGCGCTACTGATGGTGGGCACTGAAGAGATGCAGCTGACTGGAGCCATCTGAGCACATCCCTTGGTGTCGGGGGGACAATCAGGGAGGAGGCAAGGAATGAGGGGCAGGGTAATGTTCATTACTGCGACAGGAGGATTTCCTCTCAGTCATGAGACCAGGTGCTCCATCCACAGCATAAATTGCCTCTAAATGTAGTTTTCTTTCCCTATTCTGTTCCAAAACTGAAAGCCCTGTTTTTTGTCAAAGAAAATACAAGAATGCAAGGAATAAATAAAAAAAATATACACGTCTTTATTGATAGAAATAGTGTTTTGAACTTACTTCCTTTCTATATCAAGGGTTCCAGGCTGTAAAATTTTATCAAAAGTATTTGTGTTTGTTGTCCTTCTGTTCCAGTGACATTATGAACAATTTAACCAGATGACCCAAATTTTCTCTGATTTTTTTTTTTTGTTTCTTAAAGACACTGTCACTCTTGTTGTCTTGAATGTGTGCATGGTAGGAAATATAATCCTATCTACAGTCAGAGAATTTGTATCCAGAGATAAAATAGACCACAGGTGTTCACAGTATGTTATTAAAGGAGCATAAATCCTCTTTAACAAAGGTAAACACAGAACACTAATTATAGCGAAAATTAATATTAAGATGCTTTAATTTAAAAAAAATAATTTTTAAAATACTTTCAAGATGGCGTTATTATAATTTTACAAACTTAGGCCTGAGTTTTGAAGTGACATTGATAAAAAAGACAGCATTTTATGGTCAAAAATTTCTCAGACACCAATGCATAACCTTGTAGGACAGTAGCTATAATCTTTAAATCATAATCAAACTGTGCGTGTACAAAATATTTTCACAGGTTTTCTTTACATATCCTCTCTTGCAGCCTAAAGACAGACAGGCACAGGCCGCATTGAGTGGCTGGATTTTTAGCTTCCTGCCATTAACCACAGTCCCCTGCTATCATGAGCATCCATGTCACATAATCCCTTTCATCAGTACAGAAAGCTAGTCACAGATCCCTAATTCTGAGGTCAGTTCTGCACCAGCACCGTCTTCGATTAGAACAGCCGGGGGTAGAAGTGGTCTAATTTGTACCTTCTTATCCAGGCTCCAGAGAGGTTAGGCAGTGCAGCCCACTGTGGCCACCCCCTGCAGAAGCACTTCTAGCAACCCAACATGCTAGAAGTGCTGTGTGTATTAAAATGTGTTCCATAAAAAGACAACTTCCTCTTTGTTCTTACTGCTCACCCAGTTTTCCCAAGCCAAACTGTGAATCTAGTGACGGGAATGGAAGATACTCTGCCAAAAGGCTTGTGCTATTTATTACTGGAATATCTCAAGCTATTTTGAAACCAACAGACCTCCTGATCAGTTCAGAAGGTGTAACAATCACCTGCATTTCATTTGGAGGCAGACAGTTGGTTTTTCTGCAGAATTACCTGTAATATGGCATCATCTTTTTTATTTCTTTTCTAATTTTTAAAAATGTCTTAAGAAATGCCTCATTCTATGAAATTGAACTTCGGGAAATACTTGCCAGACAGAATTCTAGCTGCCAGCATTCTGCCAGTCCCCTCTTCTGAGACCAGGGGGCTTATTCATCAATGCCCTTGATGCCCGGATTATTTTTTTTCCTTTTCTTTTATACCCCTCCTATATACCCTTTTATATAGTTTTATGTATTCTTAGTGCTTTTAGCCTACATACTTGTAACTTTCCAAGCCTGATAACTCAGCTGAGACCCACTGTGCTGTTAAACCAGGAGACCAAACAATCTGGAAGCCCCAGACACCAAGGTCCTCTCCAGAATCCATTTTTGTAAACTAAGATAGACCCATCCAGGAACCCAAGGAACCTTAAGTAAGTAAGTAAGTAAATAAATAAATAAATAAATAAATAAATAAATACCGAGGTAAAACCCCCTTTTCCCTATAAACCATGTTTTGGTTTTAATTTTAATACCGGAGAAAGGCAACACCTTGCACTGCTGACAGTCATCTATATATATAGTGTGAAGAGTGCCCTCTGTTTAAAAATTCAACATAGATTATTTAGTAAAATGCACCCTATTTCCATTTGTTCAGTGCAAAGTTGAATGATTAAGGAATGTCAAAGACTTTGGAGACTTGCACTTCATGTTTTCCAGCATGTATTTCTGTTGGCAATTTCTGAGCAGTTAGTGTGGAAACTCACTAAAACAAACCAGCGTGGGAACTTTCATAGGTTTGTGGTGCTAATAAACTGGAAGGGTTTTCTTGACATCAGCATATAATCCATAAATAAAATATAGCATACTTGTGTCTGACAATTTTTTTTCAAATAGCTGTTTGAAAATTTCTTGCATTTGTTGTTCCTGAAAAAGGGGTTTTTTTAAAAAATCACTTATATGAAGCACAATACTTATTTTGTTCAGATAGTCACATACGAAATACTATTCTTATTGCAAAATTATAGAATTAGTTAGGTTGGAAAAGAGTGAACATTTCAGCCAGCTCCCTCAGTACCCTTGTGTGGTACCCTCTGGCCCCATAGACTTCTGTATGTAAGTGGTATAGCAGGTTGCTATCATTGCCCCTTGAATTATGTGGACTGCATTCTGCCCATTGTCCCTGTTTTCCAGCTCAGGGGGCTGGGTACCCTGAGAAGCAGCTGGTCTTACTATTAAATACTGAAGCAAAGACATGAAGTACCTCTGCCTTTCCTTTGTGGAGATTGTCCTTAGCTCTTCTTTTGTTGCTAATTGATTTATAGTAAATTTTTTTGTTGTTTTTTACAGAAGTAGCTGGATTAAGTTGTAGCTGGGCTTTAGCCCTTCCCCTCTTTCCCCTGCATAACCTCATGACATCTTTGTAGTCCTCTTGAGTTACCCACCCCATCTTCCAGAGGTCACAAACTCATCTTTTTTTCCCAAGTTCCAGCCAAACCCCTCTCTTCAGTCAGAACAGTCTTCTTCCCCACTGGCTTATCTTTTGCTAAATGGAGACAGCCTGCTCCTGCACCTTTAAATTTCCTTACTGAAGAATGTCCAACCTTCCTTGCCCTTTGGGACTGCTTCCCAAGGGACTCTGTCAATCAGTGTCCTAAACAGGCCAAAATCCGCCCCCTGAAAGCCCCAAGTAGCAGTTCATCTGAGCCCCCTCATTCTCCAAGGATCAAAAGCTGTGTCATTCCATGGTCACTTGCTCAAGATGGGGGCCTTCAGCCACCACAACACCCACAAGTCCTTCTCTGGTCACAAACAGAGCCTTCCCTAGCTGGCTCCCTCACNACTGAAGAATGTCCAACCTTCCTTGCCCTTTGGGACTGCTTCCCAAGGGACTCTGTCAATCAGTGTCCTAAACAGGCCAAAATCCGCCCCCTGAAAGCCCCAAGTAGCAGTTCATCTGAGCCCCCTCATTCTCCAAGGATCAAAAGCTGTGTCATTCCATGGTCACTTGCTCAAGATGGGGGCCTTCAGCCACCACAACACCCACAAGTCCTTCTCTGGTCACAAACAGAGCCTTCCCTAGCTGGCTCCCTCACAGCTGTGTCAGGCAGTTCTCTTCCACACACTCCGGGAACCTCCAAGATCATTTTATCTCTGCCATGTTGTATTTCAGCAGACATCTGATAAGTTGAAGTCTCCCACAAGAACAAGGGCTAGCAATTGTGAGACTTCTCCCAGGTACTTATAAAATATTTCATCTGCACCTTCACCCTGGTAGAGTGGTCTGTAGCACATCACCACCAGGACACCTGCCTTATTGGCCTTCCCCCTGATTAACACTTGACCATAAACACTTGATCCTTAGAGCATCACCAAGCTCTAGACAATCAAAACACTCCCAAATATACATAACTACCCCATCACCTCTCCTTCCTTGCCTGTCCCTTCTGAAGTGTGACAAAATGTATATCATATATATATATCATATATATATATATAAACACACACAAGAATATTCTGAACAGATATAACAAATGCTTTAACACAGCTGCAGCTGTGTTAAACTCATGCCACTGTGAATTTTTGTGAGACCCAAGAACAGAAAAAGAGTTTTCTTTGCTAGATTGAAAGCCTCTTCTAAGGACATATATGTTCTTTTGGATACTTTAGTCTTTTCAAATCCTAGATCTCGATTTTTCCTTCATCTTGGCTGTTTCAGTGTAGGAGATGGAATGAGCTTTCACAGTGAAATAAAAAATCCAAACCGTATGAAGAGACATAGTGCAGCCAAAGCCAATTCAAGAGGTCTTTATATAAAGTATTAGATATTATTTTTTGTTACATATAAATTATATGTGTATGTTATGCCAGTTAATTAATCTTTGTTCTTTTTTTAATCTAATATTCCAGAATTTCAATATTGAGAACTGAAGAACTAGTAAAATCTTATTTTGATCATTTTTTAAAACAGTTATTAACAATGCTTATATGTTAAGTATCTAGAGTTAGGTATTTTTAATTAATGTTAAGTGCTGATTATTTATTTACAACACATATAAAGGGTATGTGCTTTTATTTCAAAAATAATGTAAAGATGTTAAAAATGCTTATTCTAAATGAAAAGCAATGAGAACTAAAATAGCTACATAACTTTAAAAGTTATTTACATTATATGAACAGAACTCAAAGTGGGAAACTAACTTCATCAAATCATACTGATATAATGAAGGAGATTAGGTAATGTTCTATTTTTTCATTCATTCCTCTTAAATTCTATTTTAGTAAAATAGTTTAAAGTAATTTTTTTTGTACATAGGCAGAGTGGAGTGTAATTGCTTTAAAATATTGAGAAACGAGAAAAAGTTGTATCTCCATCATACAGAATTATTCTCATCAAAGCTTATTTGCCAAATAATAGAAGGATCCAGATGCCAACTCTCTCTTGTTTTATTAATCCTTTGGCAAGTAAAGGTAATAGTTTCATTTTTTGCCTTACTTAGTAGAAGGCACTGATTGTAGATCGTCACTAAAATCGAATATAATGGAAAATAGGAAAAGGAAGAAAAAAATTATGCAAATTCTAAAGAGCCTTCTTTAAATTATTACTCAATGTGCTTTTTTTCCAGTCAATGTAAATGTTAAATAATATTGTATAATGACATGAAAAAATTCAACAGCAATAACAGAATCGGAGATTAATGTCTTGAATGTGTGAAACCCTTAGGAAAGCTGATAAATAGAAAAAGAGAAAACAGTTATCACAAATTAAAATACAAGACAGAAACTTAAACAACATTCAAAGGCCAATTTAAAGCATATTTTTAAGGAGCTCTTTATCATATTCCTTAGCCCCCACAAAAAGAACTCATTTACAGGTTCTTTTTCTAGTTCTTAACACATAATTCTGATTTCTAGTAGAAATGCCATAATCTGATTATGCTTTTATAAGCAAGAAAGTTGGCTAAAAATGTGGGCAACAATAAAAAGAGGTTTTCAAATATACTAATGGCAATAGGCAGTGTAAGAATAACATTGGCCTGTTAGAGGATGAGGGTGGTCACCTCACAAACAGGGACAGGGACAAAGCATAGGTGTTTAATGCATTCTTTGCCTCTCTCTTCAACACGGATGGACCAAGGGGGTTTCAGTGCCCTGAGATGGAGGATCATGACTGTGAGAATGTTAAACTCTCAGTTGACCCTGAAATTGTGTGTGATCTGCTGCTCCAGCTGGATCCCTACAGATCCATGGGCCCCCATGGGATTCATTCAAGAATCCTCAAGGAGGTGCCTAATGTCACAGCAAAAGTTTCTCTTGATGACTTTTGAGTGGTTTTGGGAATCCAGAGAGATCCCAGCTGAGTGAAACCTGGCTAATATTGTCCTGATTTTTAAGAAGGTCAAGAAAGGGAACCCTGGAAACTGCAGGCTTGTCAGTCTCATTTCAGTGCCTGGTAAAGTTATGAAGATCATTCTGGGAGGTATTGAAAAACACCTGAAAGACAATGCAGTCATCAGTGACAGCCAGCACAGCTTCATGAGAGGAAAGTCCTGCTTATCAAACCTGGTTTCCTTCTATGATGGGATAAGCCACCAGTTGATCAGAGGAAGCCAGTTAATGTCATCTTTCTGGATCTCAGTGAAGCTTTCAATACTGTTTCTCACAGGATTCCTCTGGACAAAATGGCCTACACCGCAGGATAAACACAACATGTGATGATGGGTGAGCAACTGGCTCACGGGTCAGGCACAAAGGGTTACATTGAACAGGGTGACATCAGACAGGGGACCTGTCACTAGTGGTGTTCTGCAGGGCTCCATCTTCAGCCCTGTGATCTTCAAAATCTTCATAAATTACTTGGATGCAGGACTAGAAGGGATACTGAGCAAGTTCACAAATTATACAAAATTGGTAGGAGCCATTGACTCCCTCAAAGGCAGGAAGGCTTTGCAGAGAGACCTTAACAAAGTAGAGGGTGGGGTAATCACCAACCATATGAAAGCAACAAGGGAAGATGCTAGATTCTGCACCTGGGATGGGGCAACCCTGAAGTTACATACAGACTAGGGAATGAGATGCTGGAAAGCAGTGCCACAGAAAGGAACCCAGGGGCCCAGGTCAACAGCAAGTTGAATCTGAGGCAGCCAGGAGGGCCAGGGGTGTGTGTCCTGGGGTGCATCAGGCACAGCCAGGCAAGGGGTGGGATTGTTCCACTCTGTTGTGCACTGGGGCAGCCTTATCTTGAGTCCTGGGTGCAGTTTTGGGCACCACAATATAAGACAGATATTAAACTGCTGGAGAGTATCCAAAGGAGGCCAGCAAAGATGTTGGAGGGTCTTGAGGGGAAGCCATATGAGGAGCAGCTGAGGTTGCTCTGTTCAACCTTGAGAAAAGGAGACTGAGGGGAGACCTCATTGCAGTCTACAATTTCCTTGTGACGGCAATAGGAGGGACAGGCACTGATCTGTGGTGATCAGTGACAGGACCTGAGGGAATGGCATGAAGCTGTGTTAGGGGAGGTTTAGGTTGGATTGTTGAAAAAGTTTTTCATCCAGAGGGTTCCAGGACTGGGCACTGGAACAGGCTTCCCAGGGAAGTGTTCACAGTGCCAAGCCTGACAGAGTTCAAGAAGCATTTGGACAGTGCTCTCAGGCATATGCTGTGATTCTTAGGGCTGTTCTGTTCAGGGTCAGGAGTTGGGCTCAATGATACTTGTGCATCCCTTCCAACTCAACCATTCTGTGATTCTATGAGAAGAATAGCAAGGAGGGGAAAAAAAAAAGGTAAAATAGAAAGACATTGTATAAGCAAATCAAAGCTCTGATGTAGTACTTATCAAGGTCCAGAAAGAGGCAGATAATTCAGATAGAGAAATTATTAACCCTGCTTATATGGAAGGACTTAGATATGTGTTTTACTTTCTCACTTCTATCTCACCCTTTTTTACAATGGCACATCCATATAGCACTTGCTGTGTTTTTAGCTAATGGTTGGTTGCATGGTAATATTACATGATTCTGAGAAGTTACTGCTTTCATTAAATAATAGCACTGCTCATTATGAAATATCTGAAAGTGGTGGATTTGTCTTGAGCAGTTTCTCATTTTTATAGTCATAAACTTCTGAGACAAGTTTTTTGACATCCCTACCCTCACCTACCCAAAACTAAATTTGGAACAACAATTTTCTTCCTCTGTGACAGTAGTTCAGGAATATGGTTGAAACCATAGTAATTAGAATTAAATTGGTATTTATGTGTTTTTTGAGTGTAACTATCCTTACTTTCCATAATACCTCTGGGTAATTTTTTTACAATTTTCATTATTTAAAAACTCTCATCACCACAAACATGCTCAGCAGAAGGAAGAGATCAGCTGCATCTGAGTGTCTGTTTACATCCTAGCAGGCCAGAGTCCAACCATCTTAAGGTCCCACACCCTTAATCATTAGAAACCTCTTTTTCCTCTCAAACTGATCAGAAAATATTTTTTTCTGTGAAAAACCACACAGAAAAAAATAGCTTTTTTTGTTACTTGGCCATTCATACATCTCACTACAGCTTATAGATCACATCCTAGTAAACCATATTAAAGGTAGGTTAAGAGTGGTGTCTGGTGGAAAGGGAATATGACATTTTTAAGTCTACATAGATGGGTTAAACCACAAACGTAGGTCAGTGTTCTGACATAGCCACTATGTATTCAAGGTTGAGAAGACATGTTTTAGTCAGCTAAGTAATAAGCCCAGCTAGATGCAGTCTGGGCAAAGCTCATAAATTCTATCCTCATTACTGTCTTTTTCTTGCTCTGAAATCTGACAGTGACTTGTTTAAACATAGTGCTAATCCAAGAGCTTTGCAGAGCAGAGAATCACAATGCTATGCCCCTCTGTCCTTCACTAGCAGTATACTCTTTGCAGTGTGCTGCAAAGTTCCCAAGAGCATTTGTGCTGCATAAAATATATCTGTGGAGAGGAAAATACACCTTGCAGTTCCAATATTCCATCTGCCCAAATGATTCTTATAAATAATGTTTGAAAGAACAATTTAAATAATTTGTCTTAAATTTCCTTAATCTTGAGTGTTATTCTTCTCTAGGCTTTCTGATTGTCATAATGAGCACAATGCATTTTTCAATTTACATCTTGTGTCTTAGGATGTGATCACTGAGTCTCCTTTTTTTTTGTTTCCCAGAGCATCATTGGCTTTTAGGGTGAAGGAAAGAATCTTGTTTTAATTTTAGGTATAGGTTCCATTTCAAGCTTCTCAACTGTAACTGTGTCCTTTTAATGGGAGTTATAGGCACATATCAAAGGAAATAGGTACTTAAATATCTGTTTTGATTGGCTGGATCCCTTTAAATAATTTATATACAACTGTAATCACAATGTTTCTTGTCTGATGAACTTATATGCTTGATTCAGTGATGGGGAAAAAAACCAATAGGCTAAGTTGTTGATAGTATCTCCCAGGGAAAATATTCTATACTAAAGGATTGCTACTCTAAGTATTGAAAATCTTGAAATGTTTGAAAAATTGAAATTATAAAACCACCGAAGGAAACTACTGCATGTAATCACCGTCGTCTTTTTCTCACAGCTTGACTCTATGACAGTTTGATGGGTTTATTGCAGTTGGCATGGATTGCTTTGGCTGAACTAAATGGCAGCTATCTCGCATGCCCTTGATTGTGTTCAGACTAATCAGAGGCTTTTGAAGTGATGGCTTTTGTGTGGTTTTGAGGAATGATGCATTCTAAAAACTGATACATCAAGACATTTTAAAATAAAGGTGTTCCAGCAAGACCTGTTTTGCCTCAATGAAACCCTACTGGGAACTATCTACCTCTCTCTTCAACAACACAGGGGCAATGATTATGTTCTTTGTTATGACAGTATGAGTCTTTGCTGTTTTTAAAAAATGTATATATTGCTTAGAATTGCTATCTTATTATAACCAAATGAATTCTTATTCAGATCTGGAGATCCTCAGCACAAATTCTGTTATAGTGACTAAAATATAATTATCTTAAATTACAGTTAAATAGAGACTGGGGATGTATTTTAAAAGTCACAAATTATACAGGGAGAATTCTATTATTAAAGAGGCTTAATGTTAATGTATTTAATGAAATATTTGTTCTCCACTTTGTTCTGATCAAAGCTTCTGCTTATAGACAGATAGATAAAGATAGATAAACAGAATGTAGACAGTACATACTCTTTCATAGCTGCAACATAAAGCCTGTAAGAAAAGAAGGGGTTCCTCTCAGCCACTTCTTTTGAGATAAATTTATTGAACATCTGTTTTCATTACCTGGAGGGTGACATATGTAGTTCCTCACAAAATAAAGGCAATATGATTAGCCATCACTTAGATTAATTCTTTTCCATAAATCTATCAGCTTGAGCTGCTAATATTTACATGTAATGCACTTAGCATTTGTATTACTGAAGTTTTTGTTACGCACAGTGAGTCATGATGGAAAATTTGGTTTGCATTGTCTTCTTTCTTCTGTAGCAAAATGTTTAGTCTAGTATAGCTATTAAATATCTCAGATGATGTAGCATCATCTCACTGGAAGAAAACTGCTTGTCAATGTAGTGTGAGACCTTCTTCTGCAATCAGCCTCCTTGATACTGGTGGAGGTAGGATGAGGTGCTACTGCCCACCCAACCAACACAGCCTGTCATTAGCATCATTTTCCTTTTCTTTGTCTATAGCATTTAATCAATTCCATCTCATTGCATTTAGATGTATTCCCTTTAAAGCACCTTCTATTTAAAAATGTCTGTTTCTCTTCAGGAGGTATGTAAGGAGTAATTAGAAATTGAATCATCGTGAGAAGAATTACTTCTTTTCCCTAAATTCTCTTTTTTCTGGAGTCCCTGATGTATTACTGCCTATACAACACACAACCCACTTTCATAGGTTCCCCTTGTATTAGCCCCTTGCTTCTCATTTGTTCACTAGAGGTGGAAAAAGTCACAGTTTTGCTTGCTGCTTTTTCAGCCACACCTCAGTCCACATAGTCAAGGCCGTAGTGTTTCCTATGCTTTTTCTTAGATATCCTTATTTTTGAGAATCTGATGAAGATATGTGTCATGGAAGACTGAACTAAGACTTCCCTGGGTAGCTGCCTTAGTGTAAATTACAAGTTGAAATTAAAATACATACTTGTATAGAATACGGAGTTAGATTTCAATCTCTCCAGTGCTGGAATATTTTTTCCCCTCTTTGAAACCACTCTAATTTGCAAAAACCTTAACCTACAGTTGACCTAATCTCTCTGCTCATGTCATTAGAATAATTCCAAATCTCTGCAGATAAGTCAAAATGCAGTGTCTGTTCTAGTACTGCCAAACACTGCCCTTACCAAGTTATCTATGAATCCATTTTCCCTGCTGCTGAGAAGAACTGGTTACAGTCTCCCTTGCTAGAGGTCAGATCAGAGTGAATTTTGCTAATTACTGCTCAGTATCAGAGCTGACAATGGTAAAAATTAAACAGGCAGGCAGAAAAAGAGCAAGACAGAGTAAGCAGTGAGCAAGTGTCAATGGCAATTAAATCTTGGTTCCAGCATCCATTTTATTAAAGGTAATGGAAAAAACAGGGCAAGTGTTTAAGGGTTCAAATATGACAATTGCTTTTTTCCTTCTCAACCCTCAAGAGATGTCACCTGTTTTACTTTCACCTTCCTTTTATTTTTTTCCAGCTCCCAGTGAATTCTCTCTAAAATATGTTGAGACCATTTATGTGCCATGTCTCATGTTTGTATCAAAAGTAGAAAGATTCTTCCATATTGTAGGTTGGAGATCATCATCCCAACCCTCTATGCCTCAATTAAGATGGTTTTATAGGTGTGTGCTCATATATGGTCAAGAGGACTGGAATTCCTCCAGAAGGAGATTTCAGCATCAATCTACTTAAGTGCAGGGTTTGTATTCCTAGTGGAATTTGTAGTACTGTGACAGCCATGAGGCTGAGCAAGGAGCAGGGGTGTTACATACTAAAGTATTAGCAAACAACGTTCTCTTTAAAGGAAAATAATAAAATTCAAATTCTATAACATTTCTGTTACATATTTTTATTATGAAAATATTAATTCATATCTCATTCTTTTAAGCTTAGGAACATAATCTGGGTGGTACTTAAGCAGTCAAAAATTCCATCAAATCAGCTCCTCCCATCTGCCCAAAATGTTGCTTCTGTCAGTATTTTCTCTTCCTTTTCACTTTCTATTACCTTTCTCCTTTGCATGCTTCACTAGCTTCTTATTTGTTTCTATCTACATCTAGACATCTTGACATTGAAGTTCAGTGAACTCCCAATTATTTATCTGACTGCCAGATTGACCATAAGAGAGGCATAGAGTTGTCTCCTCGCACAGCAGAGTTTTTTAAGCACTGAGCCTGCATCACGGGGATGTAAATGAATTGCTCCCAAGATCATCACAGGTGGGTTTGGTTCTGCAAGCAAGGTACAGAAACTTCCAACTGCTGCAGGAACAAACTGGGCTCTTGCAACATGCATAAAACCCAATACAATGCTGTTCATGCTAACCTTGGCCAACTTCAATAACCTTTGTTTTCCTTCTCTCTGTCATTCCCATTATTTTCTATATTTTCTATTGTTTGCAATATTTCAGCTCTCATTACAGAAAACTTCTTTCCTTTCTCCTCTAATTCCATGTAGTTCTTTTTTTATTTGTATTTTCTTTATATCTGAGCTTTATGTACTGCATTTTTATTCTGTCATGGTTTCTCCATGGTCTTTCTCTTTTTTCATACTTTGTCAGGATGGTCTCACCAACATCTTCTTAAGTCATACTTAAGCTTCTCAGTATGATGTCTTTGGCTAATAAGATTGTAAGTGCTATGGTAAGGAGGGCCTAGTCATTTCTATTTGTACAGCACATTCTTATGGTATTTTATGTTTAATAGAGTGTATTCTGCATATATTGCCCTGTCTCTTCCAAAGAAGAAAAGACTGTAATGGTAAAACTAAAAAAGATCAGGATTCTCTGTAGAGTTACATCTACTCCTGAAATTTATATAGTGGTTAGAATGCCATTTCTTCTTACTTGTATGGTATTTTAGTATTCTTTGTAGTTTTTGGGTTTATTTAGAATCAAAAGCAAAATTGCATCCACTACAGATCAACACTTACAGGCCAAAAGTCTGCCTCATGGCCTCCAGAGTTTACTTTTTCCTGATTTGGAAGTGCTGAAATTTTAATAAAATATCCTGTTCTGATTGTGTATGAGTATCCAAGTGGATTAAATTAACATATAAACATATGTGTGCTTGTCATACTGGAATGACTTACCAAATTGTTTGTAATATCACCATTCCTTAAAAGAGTGAATAAGCTCAGTAGTTTGATTGTAAGTAAAGTGTGGTGTAGGTTTTTTTCCTACAGTATAATAACATGAGCCTAGAGAACATTTGGTATTATACTTTATTAAAATCATTCATTCTTTATGAAATTACCCAAGAAGCCAATGTACAGATGCTATACAACCATGTATCATCTGACTGCAACATCCTTCTTGTACATATTGTAATGACCTTTCATTGACTTTATTGCTGGACAGACTTACAGTTGTTAAAGGCTTAATTTCACACATTTAGGTTTCAGCAAAATCATTATTGTCATTATGATTACAGTAGTTATGGTAACAATGTGGCTCCAGCATTGCATTGAAAAACTACTCAAAGGATGGTCAAAGTCAGCTATTACTAATAACCAAAACAGTTTCTGATTGTTCATTACAGGTTTAAAAATGCTATCTTCAACACATCCTGTATATGTTTATATCTAGCTAAAATTGGTGAGTTTAATGCAAACTAATTAACCTTTTTCAAGGTTATTTAATGAAGAAAAGTGGTATCTTGATGGTTGCCCTTATTGTGTATTGTTTGCTCATTACCTGCAACCATGAGTGTCACACCACTGAGATGATAAAGTAAAAACAAGATCTGGATCTATCTTGTTTTAATGCTGCAGTAAGTACAAATGCATCATCAGATGAACACATTTGGGATATCTATATGGCACACAGCTCTAGATCAGAGGCTCTGATTTGCCAGTTAGAAAATAGCTTAGCAGGGACTGAGGCTTGTTACGTGATGATTATTGTGTGAATTACTTAATTCACTTCCTAATTGACAGGTTGTTATATCCACAAAAGCTAATGCCACAAATGGCACTCTAGTTTGCTCTATTGGTAGGAACAGTGAGCACGGAATGGGGTATATAGACTGCACTGTTGTCTTACTGTCACAAATAGTAGTTCAATGGCAGCAATTATGTATGCTAGTGGGAAATTGGGGTAGCTTTTTTCTAATGAGAGCAATGCGAGGCTCAGGATTTGAGGGATGTCCATTTGGTGCCTTTCACAGGAGCAAAATATCTTTCAAAAGGTAAGAAAAATCTATTAGAAGTATGATTTGTCATACTGAAAGACCATATGTTTGGGTGTAACAAGTAAATATTCTCAGAGTTCTCTAAAGGATAATATTTCTTCTACCTATTTTTTATGCTCTTCAGAGCTTTCACAGTGGTCCAGAGGGCTTCTGAGTAGAAAATAATATAGCATACATTTATTGTGTTTACATCTACTAATATACAAAATAAACTTTTTATTACTTGTACTACTCTCTAATATATACTGCAGCTCAAGCAGAATATCTTGTATACTAAAATGTGACACAAATTTGGGGATCTGTCTTTTATTAAGTAGGAGACTCTATCACTAAACCTATATGCACCAGTACAGAGTGATAAAAAAAGCAATTACAAGGGAGTGGGGTTCTTCATATGCTAGTAATTCTTTTTGTGGATCCTGACAATTTTGACCAAAAACAGAGGGAAGGGAACAGACTGAGACTCAGAGGGAGGGAAGGAGATAGAGAGGGAAGAAGGAAGGAATCATAGAAGGAAGGGAGGGAGACTCTTTCACATTTAAAATAGCCTCAGGGTCCTGTCCTTCCTAAACAACAAATTAAGGTTTAGACTTAGTTGTTAGGTTTTGGTTTGTTTTTTTTTTTTCCCCACAAGTTCCCTTTTACTGCTTTACTTGCCAGATTTATTGCATTATCTGTAAATTGTATCTATCACAAACCAATAAGCCATTGATGGCTCATGTCTTTACCATGAAAACTGCAAGGAGAACAAAGCAAAATATCTATTAGAGATTCCTAAATAGCAATATTTTATGTTTAGCTACTGTTATTGGATATTTTCAGAGGGCCATGAAATTATACTAAAACATACAGAAAATCTGAAGTATTGGATATGTGACCTTATTGAACTTTTTGGTGTTTACTTCCTATCCCAAGCATATCAGTAACAAGAGATACAGGTCTTCCAGTATTCTATTCTTCTGCTATTGCAAATATTCTAGGTTATGATAAGGGTTATAATAAGCATGCTCCTCCCATGAAAGCATTCTTCTCTTTCACAACTGAGCTATAGAGAATTCAGCCTTTTGTAGACTAAGAAAATTGTTGGATCAAAGTTTTGGTTTTGCTCAGCTCTTGGAAGTGATTAAGTGATTTTTAAATGCTGATGATGAACTGGACAAATTCCCATGCCCTATTTTGAAGAACAGCCATGATCCTTGTTTAGGTGTATTTTCATTTGTGATTTAAGAAAAGCTATTTTCAACTTTTATGTCTTAAAATTTGTCTAATACTTCTATTGATGACTATTCTTAAGGTCTGTGGAAGTGGCAATGAGCTGGAAGATCTAGATTAACTCTAATTTAGCCTGCCTGATATATATTTTAAGAAAGAATTGGATGAGAATATTCTAAAACTAGATATACATAGCATCTCTAAATATTGAGGCTTGCAATGCTGGTCCAGTCTGAGCACAGATTCTCAATACTCTCTGAAGATCAAAGACATGTGCACACACGCACACAGACCCCCACCTTACACAGACCCCAACTCCTGCCAGGATGGTGACTTCAGCAGTACTTCAGAAGGGTCCGTGCTCTTTCTCAGTAAAGCAGTTAAGGCACATTTTGAGCCCTTCTGGTTGGCATTTTGTTGTTCCTTCCAATGGGTTTTAAGAGAGGAAATGAACAACAGTGGCCATGTCAAGCTGCTCCTAACTCACTTCTCTCACTACTCTACTTAGTGGGGACAAGCATGATTGCCTAAGATAAAGTCATTGAGATGTTCTGTGCCAGGGCTACTCTTGTTACTTCTTCCCTGGTACTATGCCATGCCTCATCATGGATCCTCCATACCACTGCAGCACCTCAATTTCTAATTTCACTGTATCAGTGTCCTCAAGCCAGCATTATCCCTCTTACTTTCAGTCTCCAACTGCTATATTCCAGTCTCAGTGTCAGCTCTCTCATTTTTGACTTTATTTATTTCATGAGAGAAATAGGGAATGCTTTATTTTTCTTAGATCTACAGGGAGTTGCTTTTTCATTCAAATATCATTAACTAAGAGGCCAATTTCTAATGTAGCCTCTTCTGAAAATGGTAGCATCCTTGTAACACATATTGCACAGTGAGATAGGAAGTTTATTCCAGAGGAAAGAAACCCTGAATCCTAGCATCAGAGAGGAACACTACAGAAATGGGATACTTTTCATCAATTCGTAGTTGTTTCATGTAAAAGCTAGGAAGTTGTGAACTTGTGCTTTGCTGACAGATAATGGAACTTAAAGAAAAAATAAAAGACAGTTTAGGTTGTGAAAATACTTGTATTATCTAAAAATAAGAATAAGCCACGTTAAAAAACCCTATAGCCATATTGTTTCTAAGTAGATTAATAGTTATCTGACCATAAAGTTCTTACACTATGCATCTTGAGGAGCATGAATGCTGCTTACGGTTAGACTATAAAATAATGAGTTTATTTTGGCAGTAGTGAGATCAGAGCTGAACAAAGTAAACCTTAAACTTGAATGTCTGTTAAATTACTGCCACACTTTTTGATGAATAAGTTGCTCAAGTATTTTATCTGTATTTCATGCTCAAAACTGCAAGTTGCAAATACTATAATCTCATTTTGGCAAAACTAAAAGTATGGAGGAACACCTTTACCTGTGTAAATTATTGTGATGAGAAATTTGTTTTGAATTGGAGCCTATGTCTTTAACAGTGATAGGGCTATAAAGTTGTAGTTCTTCATTTGCTTCCCTGAAGTCACAAGCTACTTGCTAAGTTGTACTATAAAACTGTAATGCACTGTACCTACAGTAAGGTGCCTCTGGGTTGTTCAGAAGAAAGAGTATCTGACTCAGCGTGGTGGTTAGTGAGCCCTGCACTGCATCCTGTCCTGCAGGCCTTCACCAAAGGTCCGGCACAGCTCCTCAGGCTGCTGGCAGCACACAGACACACTGGTGCTGGTAGAAGCACACAAACACACTCACGCTAGGAAAGCTCAAGGAGTTCAGCATCGACTGGAGACAAAGAGACGTGAGGCAGTCTTTGTATGGAAATCTTTATATGGTTTATTCCACAGGGGGCCCGAATACAAAGTAGCCACCGAACAATGAGGGTCCAGGGGGGCAAACCAATGGGAAGGGGTAAGGGGGAGGAGTAAAGGTGGAGTTGGCGTACACAGTCCAATGGGAGTACAAGGGAGGAATGGCGGAAAGGGGATGCTGGCGAGGGGGGAATGTTCCAGAACGGGGTACATGCAGAGACCGCACAGCCTTATGGAGAAAGCCTTCTCCTCACTACATCCTGGGGGGAGGTTGTCTTAAACTTTTGAATTGTCCCACCAGCAGCTTGCTGGTTCAGGGGATGCAGCCTCTCTGGTGGCCCCAGCCTTTCTGGTAGCCCCAACCCAGTGAGGCTGCATAGAGGCTGCACCCAGGCCCCAGTGGCTAGGCCACTGCAACAAGTATCCATGTAAATTTGGGACTGTTTCACCCAGGAAGTACATAGGATACGGCATTTGGATTTTTAAGAGCGATCAAACAATATAATGTGGCGATGACCCCACGTTCCCTTAGGCATCCCACCTTTACATCAGTGAGTGTCTTGGGAGGATGGCGTTTCTACTGCACAGTTTTGTATTTGCTACATTTGTAAACAATTATTCAGATCTCAACATAGGCAACTGCAAGATTGTTTGCCCAGTGAGTACATGAACTGTTGCTCTTTGGTGACCTACTTGCTGTTCAATTTATTGTGGCTTTAGGTTTATTAACTGCATGACTAGGCTTAAGTAGTAACAATCTGTCCACAAAACTTTAATAATAAAAAAATTCTATGCCATTCAATACCTTACATTTAATAAACAAAATATCCATCTGTGCTACCTATTTTTCTGCAGATTTTTTCAGTTTCTATAAGACCTATAGGCTAATGAGGCCAGAGATTGGGCCTACACAACCACTAAGTGCATAATAACGGCAATAAAAGGGCCTGGATTCATATACTGAGTTGAAATCAAATGGAAGAGCCATGTTCATCAAGGAAAATGTTGGCTGCTTATAGCTTAAAATGAACAGTTACTGTGCTACAATTACAATACTTTTTAGGAGATGAAAATATTTTCTGCATATCATCTCATAAGAATTTCACATTCGTCTTTTCAGTTCTTAATTTATATGAACTTAAAATACATCAGGTCTTATGGCACTGATAAATTTTATGAAGCCTTTTTGACTTATTTTGCAAGACAACATAAAATTTAATATTTCATTGGGAAAATGCTGCAAAATGAAAAAATGAATATGATATAAATTTCCCCCGAATGTTCACAAATGTGAGAACTTTTCCTATCAGTGCATAGTAAAGGCTTGTATTTTGTCAAGCAGTCTTGTTCCTTGAAAAACTACATTAAACATAAGTTGATTTTTCATGTAGATGGCCTTGAGAAAATAGAATATCATCTAGCATTTTATGAATTTGGAGGATATTCATCCTTTGTGTTCATAGCTTTAAATATCTGTAAGCGCCAAGAATTTTAAGAAGTGGAGCTCATTATATATGACCTATCTTTCAGTGGAACCTGCAGGACTGTCATAACCATTGAATTCAGTAACAGTTTCAGGTATTAGTTCCACATGTCTAATATTTTTACCTCTTCTGGTTTAAGTTCATAAACCATAATCTCATGTGTAATTTAAATCAGTGTTTTCTGGAAGTTCATAAATATGTATTCGATGCAAGGGATAGACCAGAACTCAATCCCAAGATGCTGTTCGGGCTAAGTGGAATCTCCTTAGGAACCGCTTCAAAGATCAATTCCTCTTGTCCATAAAAAATAAGTTTAAATTGTCTTCTATGAACCTGCTGTTAGCAATTGTACTGTTACATTATGTATGATTCTTTGACTGCTCATTGCTTCAACAAACTGCACAGTGCTCCATTAGTGATTTTCAATTTCATGCTAAGCTTTGCAATTTATTAGTGTTGTTTAGGCTAATGTACTATTATTTTGCATATTTTATATCATATTTCATTTGCTATTCATATGACCTAACAGTTAAGTATTGAGGATCAATAAGCCCTCTAAATGTTGTCATATTCATATTAGGAAAAAAAGGAAAATCATGCAGGCAGCCCAATGCATAGTCAATTAGTATGAAGTTGGGTTTTTTTAGCACTTTACAGGTTTCCCTCCAGTTTGATTACAGATTTGACTGCAGGTTTCCAAACAATGGCATAATGGCCAGATGCACTTATTCATGAAAATAATTTGGTTTAGTAATGATCCCCTAATTGTAGATACCTGGACCATGTTCATGCGGATTCTTTGCCAGTGTGCTGTCCCTCTGTATGTAAATACCAAGATTAAATTCAGCTTAAATACCACCTATCCAAGAAGCAGGTGCAGTTCTTGATCATTTATTTTGATCTTGATTTTGTCTTTCCCAGAGCTGTGCACTGATTCAGAGAAGGGAATATTTAGTATTAGTCTAAGAGACACATATTCCTCCCTCCAAACATTTCTAAAACATAAAAATTTTGTGTGTTCAGTCGACATACATAGTAGAAAAGCATGAAAAATCAACAAGCACCAATTCAAATTTCAAATTCAAGTTTAGTTCAAAACTTTTGAAATTCCTTTTCTTAAAGTGCACAGAATTTGCAGAAAGCAGTATAGCTACAAAAATAGGCTTTTGAAAGTATTAATAAAGTGATTTGACATGGAAAATAGGTATGTAAACATATGTCAGGTTTTCTAAAGTATTAATGCCAGCAAGGAACAAAGTGTCAAGTATCTTACTGGTACATTGCAAATAGGGAATAGAACTTAAATTTTGAATGCTCCTGAAGATGTGGATCAAGAGACTAGTGACTGTTCAGTAAATATTATAGTAGAATCAGCATATAAGAGAGTTATAAAGTATTAATGCTCCTGTTTTCCCTTTGAATGTTTGCAAAAGGCAAGATAGGTATCAGCTGATATACAGTAGTTAACCTTACAAGTTCTGTTACTTTCTGTGATTTAGATATTACATCTCAAATGCTAAAAATTCTAGGATTTTTATTCATATTCAGCAAAAAAACAAATTAAGACCTTGTTTCATACAGAAATTTTGAATTTCCTCCATAGTTTCAGTAACAGCATAACCTGTAAGTAATTTTTGGATAAAATTTTTTAAACAATGACAACCAACTTTAGTATTTTCATTTTTGGAATCTCTACATTTATAGCAGAAATCAAACCTTCAACATAAGCAAATGTTTTCCCAAAATCAGTCTGTTCATTGATTTCCAAAACCCATGTTATAACGGAAACTTAAAGTTGGTCTGAAGGCCTAGGATTAGCGAGAGGCAGACTTAATTGCTTTTTGGAACCACCAAGTGCCAGATTCTCTGCCTGGAGGCTTTGCCATCCTGTGTGTCCCCCACTATGGGCAACCAACACAGCCAGAGAGATCCAGAAGCAAGATCTGCAAAGTCCCAAGTACCAAACAAGTCTCCACAGGACTGATAAGAAATAAGGCCTTTTTCTCAAAACTCCATGTATCCACAAAGTATTTCTGGTTTGGCACTTCATCACAGTCAAATTAAATTGAGTCTAACTGTGCCAGGTGAGGCTTGTGTACACAAACAGGCACAAAATTATAGATCTATAAGCCCAGTGTATTCAAAGCTGTAATTTGAAAGTTCATTAGTTGTTAATTTATAGGCAGTTTACTACTAGACTTTCCAGATCTACATGTTTCCAATACTGGTGTATTGAAATGCAACAGGTACACAATGACCTGAGTAGTAAAATCTCAAACTACTTTGCTTTATATCCCTGGCTTCCCCATTTAGACAACCAGTCAAGAGCTTCTTGGCATGTCAATGACTTCTTTCTCTGTTAACATATGGAGAAGATAGAGCTCCTTTCTACATTCCCCTCTGACACACGCAGCCCTCGTTGTGCCCATCTGGATTTGCTGTTACTCCTCATAGACACCTAGCACATTTCTTTCCCAGGGCCAATGTAGGGAAAGTAGTGATGTATCACTGTGTGCCAAAACTCCTTCATGACAGCTAACGAGAGCAAAAGTTTCCTTCATAAGGACAGGTTTTGTTCATGTCATGCTCTAAACCAAAGATAGTCAGAAGATGCCAGGACAGCATAAAGAGAATTAACATCATATTTATAAAAGGAAATACTTTCTCAAAATCTGTGAATAGCAGCAAGAGCTGCAGCTTTGTCAGACTACAGAAAGGGTTACAAGCGATATGGCTATCACAATAATTGCATTTGCAATAAATTCCTGGTCTAAACAAGGCATAGTTATCGTAAATATTTAGAAATTTCTCCAGATCTGCAGTGATTAAAGATCTGCTTTAAAGGATTATTTTGGTTGTTTGCTTTCCTTTTTGCTGAAAAGTGTACACGTATATATAACAGTGGTCAAACAGATATAGACCATTAATGAAAAAGTAAAGCAGGCATCTGTGCTGAGAGATAAATGGTTGTGGTTCACAGCACTAACAATCTCTGCTGATGCAGCTGGTAGAGATCGTAAACCCCATGATGAAAATATCTCCATATCCATATTATGATGCTCTGAAGCACTGCAGGCACAGATGGCAGAACTTGTAAGTTCTCTCAGAAACATAGTTATGGTTCACAACATTTTCAGATTCTTCTGAAAGAGCAAATATAGCTTGTAAGCCCTGAGGAGAAGTTGATGGCACTCACAGACTATGCCAGTTCAGGTGGCAGACCTCGTAGACATTGGGAGAAAAAAATAACTGTGATTCACAATGCCTGTCAGAGAAGTGCTAGCGTTTGCAAGCTCTGATGACGCAGTCAGCAAAGCAGAGTTTTGGCATGTTTATTTCAGGATCACATCTGAATAAACATGGGGGAAAAAACCCCATCATGCAGTAAAGTGCCTTATATTTCTGGTTAGACGTCTCAGGTAGATAAAAGACTAAACCAGTCTTCTTACAACTTCACTTGTCAGTCCTAGGCAGTCTCATTAGTTCTTCTTGTAACGTTAATAACATATTCAACACAAAACTACATAGAAAAGCTTTATTATGTTATGCAAACTGGCAGGTTAAATAAGATACAAATGAAAGAACAGTGCCCTATAATTAGGCATTTTTATCTAACTAATTTGTTTAGAGGTAAATACATGGATATTTGACTACATTTGGGGAAAAATGGCCATATCAAATGCCATTTATTTCTTTGAGAGTTATTCAGAAGACTTGTATTGACTTCATTGACTTCATTGTGAATTCAATAGCATCAGTAATGACATGGCCTGTAAGTTTAAAAATACTTAACTTTTCCTCACTTAGACATTTCATTTGTAGGAAGAGTTCTACAGTCATTTCTTTCTTAGTTATTGAGGTAATATTTTGATATGAATAGATACTTAAAGTTATAGTGATTAAGATATGTATTTGAGTCACCAGTACTTGCTGCTTTGTAGAGTGAGTCCAGAAGATCACTGAAGGCAGAAATGAGTAAAAACCACTTCATGAACAGGGAAAGCCTCTGAGATGTGCAGTATTTCTCTGACAGTGGACTTTACTACTTGAGTGTTACCCAAGAGCAGATGCCTACCGGTTGGAAGCACTGAGGCAGGAAGTGTTGTATGTGATGTGAGAAGAGTAATTTTGATAATTTGGTGTTCTTGAGTACCTAGAGAGATATGAAAATTAACTACCTGTGAATTAACAAGTGCTCCTTCCCATGCTAAAAGAAGTACATGTGTGTTTTAATGAAATTATTTGCAATATATGCAAAATGCTTTTTATATGTTTCTGTGTTTATTAAAAAAATATACAATGCATGTATGGAGCAGTGGTATTGAACACTGCTCTTCAACTAATAGGGGTACACAAGCAGATATTATGAAATTTTTCCAATTTTCTTTTGTGTTTGGAGTCAATAACAGTCGCAATAATAATTTAACACTGAAATACAAAAACAAGCAAAGAAAAAAACCCAAAACACACCCCCCAAAAGACCAACCCCACACACCAAAACAAGAAATAAATGAAATGAAGAGATAAAAAATATGTTCTCTGGAGGTGGAAAAATTAAAGCATGAGAATGTAGGCTACAAGTAGTACTGGCAAGTATTACCATAATATCAAAAGAAGTAATTTTAAAGTTCAAAATTTATTTCTAAACTTTAAATCAAATCCTGTTGTCAGGCAAATTGAAAATTTTGAAACAAGAATGTGAAAACCTTGGAAGAAAAATCTATGTATAAAATAATTTCTTTTCAATTTTCTAAGAGACATTATTTTCTGTCTTAGATGAAAATACCATTTTTCTGTTTTTTCAGCACTGACTCAACCTTCATTATTATTATATAGTTTATATGTTATTAGAGAAACACTGTGAAAGTTAAAATGCATTTTATCCTTTCATCTTCAGTTTTGCTGGCTTATTTACAAATATTTAAGTAATAATGTGACAAAATGCCTGGCAGATACAACCTCCCATATTTGCATTCTGGTGATAAAATTCTGGCCATGTTCACAGGTATAGATGTATAGGGCACATACTGGTCTTCATCTGTGTATTTCATAAAGCATGACAGTAGGATAACCTCCTTTCCACTTCTTCCAGTAAAAATCTATTCTTAGATTTAACATCAATCCAAAAGCAGTGCCTTTTTGTGCTTGAAGGAAAGGTGCTCACAGCCACTGGTATTGGGGTTTTGTGTAACACATCCAAAACCAAGTTTGAAGTACATTTCTCTTAGTTTTCTGTGTCACTAGAAAATTCAAATGCAGAACAGAACAAACTGAAGCAGGAAGGAATTAATTATGACAGAGAGAGTTTAATCTCTGTTGCTATTTGAACTAATAGTGTGTAATATGAATGAACTGATAGCAAAGTAAATGCATTAGTAGTATCTAAATATACTGCTTGTCCTATGCATAGGTTTTGCTGCCGGATAATTATGGCTTTTCATTCATTCTCTGAAACATACTCTTATGCTTTAATTTCTGCTCTCAAATAACGTTTCTTCATATATTATTCTCATATTGTAATATTATTAAGGGCTAGAGAAAAATAAAAAGATGGTTTAATTCCCTTCTCCCCAGTAAAATATGTTCACATATCATTTTCATATGAATGTGACATCTTATTAAGAGCCAATAAAAAAAACATTGACATTATTTCCCAAGGCAGTGTTCAGGATTTCATGAAAGTTTCAGTTGAGATAGTATATAATACTCCTCAAGTATAGCTTAAGTACTAATTAACATATCTCTGCAAGAGCCACGTGAGCATATGAAGTAAATATTATTTTCTTTTTCTCATATATGTGGAAATTGAGGTACAGCAAGGTTAAATGGCATGTGTAATGCATAATCAAAATATTTAAGTCAAGTTGTTGCAACATATTTCCAAACATTCTTTTGATGCTCCAGAGGAAATATTTGTAAATGGAAATGCCTCTTGTTACTGAGTCTTCTTTCTATGAGAGTCACTACCCTCAACTCTAAAAGATCTCCAGGGTAAAAGATTAATTAGGTTTCAATTATGCTACAGAAAAATATGCTTTGCGTACTTATCATCTGAAAAGCATTGTGGTTTTTGTCTAATGTGTTTAAAAATTCAAAAATATTTTTAAAAGCCACTTAAAAAGTCAAGCCAAACTCAGACTAATGGAACATGGTGTCATCCTTGAAAGTGATGTATTCCCTATTCTTCCAGAATAGGGATATCGTACCTTCCTGTACGATATTACACAGATAGTGTCTGAATTTTCTGTGGATCATTACTGAAATTTTTCTAGGAGATTAATCAAACCAGTTGATGGATGTAGAGTATTATTTCTGCAGCTTTGCCTGGCTTTTAAAAAAAAACAAACTTCCAAACCTGAAACATTAGGAAAGCATCCACAATTTTTCTTGGTTTCACATATAAAAGTTCCAGTTTGTCTCAACATTTTATTAGCACTTGCATTTTCTCAGAAACATCTGATATTTCAGTCTTTTTCTCAGGAGAAAGTTTGACTTCTAGACATTCCAAGTATATATTATTAATTTAAAAGCAAAGTCACAGACAGGGTCCTTCTGAATTTTTTTCCGTTGGAGTTTTAGTTTATCAGTGTTGCGGTTTTTAAAAAATAAGTGTTTGGTGATTAGTTTCAAATACCTTAAGTCCTCTCTTCAGTAGAACCACATGGGAAACAGGAGTAAATAGAAATTTTTTTAGGATTACCTTAAAAAAAGTTTGGCCAGGCCAGGTGAGTAAAAGGGCATTGTAATACTTTTGTGTAGGGGTTTATTCTATTCATCACTGAAGAGTGCACCCAGAGTTTACAAGACTGACTTAGCATATATATTTTAGTTTGGTCTTTTTCAAAATTCTGCACCAGGCTTGGCTGATCTTTTTGTTCCCCAAACAAACATGTTTATTTA
>VZTN01007684.1:0-19356 GCA_013400515.1 Erpornis zantholeuca
CCTGGGACAGTGGAAGATGCCCTTGCCAAGGCAGGAGGGTTGGAATTAGGCAATCTCTAATGTCCCTTCCAACCCAAACCACTCTATGATTCTGTGATCTCCAGAGGACAGCCCTGCCCTCTGCTAAAATGTGAAGCCAAACGTGCTCTGTGCTCACTCCCCAGCTGCTGCACTTGGCTGCCCAGCTCACAAACAAAACCTGAGCTCCATGGCATCTCAGCTTCCTTGGGTTTATCCTCAGCCATCTCCAGTGGAACACTTGCAGTCACCCAGAGATGCTTGTTCAGAGATCCCTCTGTTTTGCCACAGATTGTCAGATGAAACCAGGTTTTGCAGTTCAGAGACGCTTGGCTGAATGAGGCTTTGGAGGAAAAACTGCACAAAGACTGCTGACTGATCACATGCCCAGCATTAAAACCAATGAAAAACTACTTTCCTTTTGCTTTTGGAAGAAGCAAAGCCTTTGGGGGGATTTTTTTTTTTTTTTTTGTGGCTTCAAAGTTCAATTTCAGACCTACACAGCAGACACTGACAGCAAACACACTAAATTGTTTATTCCCCCTGAAGGTCATCTTTGCCACAACTGTGGGACATGAAATCTGCACCTAGCACCTGGAGATTATTTTGCTGTCTATATTTCCTATATGCAAATAATGTTGTTGTTATTAACAGGGGGTTCCTAAAGATCCCTATTTTACAGAAAGCAAGATAGGAACATCCACCTCTGCCATGACAAACTTACAGAGGGAGTCTGACACTATCTATATGCCATTAGGTTGTGGCTATAAAAAGAAGCAAATCCAAACTTGTTTACTGAAAGTCACAAACATTAAAAGCAGAAGCCTCTGAGGTCATGCATTTCACATTTTTTCTACTCTGAAGGCCTAGAAACACTAAAAAAATCCCCAGTCCTAATGATTTCTTTCCACTGGAAGTCAAACACTTTGTCAATACTTCAAGGATCCCTTAAACTTTCCAGTGCTTGATTTAGCACCAGCATCAAATAGTACTTACTGCATGCTATGCTGCTTCAATAATTGAACTTACCACTATGTCTTTAATATTTCTAAGCTTTCCATAGCTAAATATTGTTGTATTTTGCTATCAGGAAAAAAAAAAAATTGCCTGTTGATATGTTATCTTTTTTTCATTCAGCAAAGCTTTGGCACTCTGTGCTTCAGGCACCTGCCCTGGTAGAGAAGGTGATGTCAACATGACGACATCCACACAAGACTGGTTATTATTCCTGCCTCATTTAACTGCCTGGCGTAAAACAATTTGCAGTTATCCACCATGCATTCAGAAAGTGACTTCCTTCACATTTTCACAGGGAAGTGAGAGCAGCAATCATTCATTTTTTGCTGCACAGAGGTTGCTCGTGTCCCTCAGCTGGCACAGAAGTTGCCTCTGTTCTGATACACACCCCACTCAGAGTTTGTAGAAGTTTCTCTTCCCTGTTTTGGTTTGAGGTTGGGAGGTTTTGGTAACTTCCAGAAAAATAGACAAAACAAATCCCACAGGCTGAAAGTGCACAATGGATTTCTTCAAAGCAGCTGTCTGCATGATTTAAGCATCCACAGCCTTTTCCAGGTGTGGAGTCCTAGGGCTTGCAGGCAAACCTGTCACGCTGTTGCTTTTTGTGTGATTCCCTGGGTCACCCACACTGAACTAGGGATACTCTTCATCCCCACTAAGAGACTGGTCCATAGAAAAATCCACTGTATTTTTTTTTTTTTAACAAGTTCACAGGTCTGATCAATCCTTTTAGGTCAAGCAATAAACTTCCACCACTGGACAGGCTACAGCTTCTACAACTACTTGAGAAGAGGCTGTAGTGAGCTGGTGTCAGTCTTTTCTCCCAGGTAACAAGTGACAGGATGAAGGGGGGATGGCCTCAAGCTGCACCAGGTGAGGTTTAGATGGGATATTAGGGAAAAATTTTCCTTGGAAATTGTAAAGCACTGGACCAGACTGACCAGGGAAGTGGTAGATTCACCATCTCTGGAAGTGTTCAAAAAACATGTGGATGTGACACTTGAGAATATGGTTTATTGGGGAACATGGTGGTGGTGCTGGGTTGATGATCTTAGTGTTTTTTTCCAACCTTAATGGTTCCATGATTCTGTAAAGAAACCAGATTGCAAAAATGTATTTGGTCTTCATTCCTGCTTCAGCTGAAGCATAGGCAGTAGGAAGAAAAAAATAGAAAAAGGAATTAGATTTGCACAGATAGGGCCATAAATACAATAAGCAATCTCACTCAGCCTTGCATTTACTCTGGGGTTCAGTCAAAACCTTAATGATAATTGATAGTTTCCTTCACAAGGCAGCAGAGCAAAGGATCTGGCTCTCTAAGAATTCATAGAATCACAGAATGGTTTGGGTTGGAAAGGACCACAAAGATCATCTCCATCCCACCCCTGCCATGGTCAGGGACACCTTCCACTATCCCAGGTTGCTCAGAGCCCCATCCAGCCTGGCCTTGCACACTTCCAGGGACCCAGGGGCAGCCACAGCTCCTCTGGTAACCTGTGCCAGGGCCTTACCATCCTCCTGAAGGAAGAATTTTTTTCCAGTATCTAATCTAAAGCTGCTCTCTTTTAGCAATGATATCTCTTTTCATGATATAAACGACAAGCCATCATGACTCCTCTGGGATATTAACTCGACCCAAGGGTGCCCCTTTCTTTTCCCTTTTCTCTTGTCCTCAGTAAAGAGCAACCATTTCACACCAGTAACATTCATGTGCCACTCAAAATCTTGTCCTGCTGTGCTTTCATGATTTCTCCCAAAGCACACACTTAAAATAGGGCTTGTAATTCTACTTTGCTTGCTGGAGCATGTCACACAGTGAACTATGACAGAGTAAAAAAAAAAGTTTTTATCCCCATGTAGAGACCAGAAATAGGAATCATCCCATTACCTGCTCAGGAGCTGTTACCACACATCACAATATACTGGCTTAGGAGAAGTCCACCCCATCTCACCCCTGAGCTTGTACCATCTCTTTAACTTTCTTATTTTGTCCCACACATAATAAACCCTCCAGAAAATAATCTGCTAGACAGTACTTAAAAAAAAAAAAAAAAAAAAAGGTTCAAAGAAACTTTCTTGTTAGGGATTAGCAGCTAGAAATCATTTGGGTAACAGCTCTTCTTTTTCAAGCTGGTTAATAGATAGGAAAATTAGTTGGCAATTTAAATGCTGCCTCATTTAACACGACGATTCCTAATTACATTATCAGCCCATCTGGCAAGAATTGCTTACAACCATCACACAGAAAAGAAAACACCAGTAACTATATGCTGTGTTTGCCCACAGTTATTACGTGTTATTATTGGCACTGACTGTCAGTCAGGTTATTTCAGCAATTTGTTTCTACAAATTAGTAATGTTACAATATTCAGTGGCTTTTTAAGCACAGACACACTGTATGGTTTTTTTTCCCTCTGTGTTACTTAAGAGTTGGCATTTACAGCCTACTTTCTAATAAAAAAAAATCAGAAGGCTAGGCTTTAATATAGATTCTTCATCTGTTCCCCTAAAGATGCAGAAATAAAAGCAATTTAAAAGATGAGGTAGAGGAATTTTTGGAAGCATTTCTAGATGTAGAGGAATGCAAAGTCAGACACAAACTTTAAAAGCCTCCACAGAAACACATTTCTGCTTGCAGGGTAATATGTACTTTGTTTAAAAGGTAAGACTGAAAACAAAAATAGGTGAATTTGTTGGACTGGCACACTGCCCATGACCACTGGGGCAGGGATGGACTCTCCTGTTTCTCAGTGCTCACGAGCAGTCCCTGCACTGGAGGAACATCTCAGCCCAAAGCCAAACGATCCTCTGCAGCTTGGATGGAATTATACTCCACCTTGGAGGAAGAGGAGAAGGAGGAGGAAGGGTACAGACCCAGATTTTACACCAAGTCCAGGAGGAGAAGTATTTCCAGCATTGCCCTGAGTGAGGTCACCTCACCAGAGAAAACAGACCTATCTGCTCCTACCTCCAAAAAAAAAACCCTGCCATGGTCGTAAGAAGGGTTCACCCATGCAGCCAAGATAAGAGAGGCATTGTGAGGAAGGGAAAAAAAAGAATGGAGATTAATCTTCTGATGATGTTTGTTCAGCAGGTGGTGCCCACATTTCGCTGCAGCTCTGGGGATGCAAAGGAAGGAGATTTATTGCTGCATGAAAACATGGGCAAACCAGAAGGTCAAGTTTATCACCAATGATAATTCCTGCTTTCACAGCAGCAGAACATTGTCACAGAAACTGTGCTGTGTTTGTAGTCCGGGGAGTTAAGAGGAGAACAAGTGGCAGCAGCAGCTCTCCCGAGTGTGTTTGGCCTTTGCTGCCATTCCCCTGCTCCATTCCCAGCTGGTGCCAGGACCTGGGATTTACATTCACTGCCTTTACTGCCTTCACACTCACTCTCTTCCCCAGCCACTTCAAACATCGATTCCCAGACACTCTCACACCCTCACTGGGCCCAGCAGAAGACCAAAAGTTTTTCCCCTCCATCTCTTCATGATCTGCACTGTGCTAGACTGGGGGGAAGACTTTATTTTCCCTGCCTGAAAAGCAATAATCTCTTTCTTTGCCAGAAGATTACAAAGTACTATCTGGATTAGCCAATCTATCCGTGCTTAAGAGCACTGCATGCTTCTGTAGTGGAGATTTGTACAAAAACCACAAATGCTAAAATGACAGATTGCTCTGAAGTATAAACTTGCTAAACTAAATTGTGAGTTGAAATATGAGCATCTGACTGCGGGACTGATGAATAGTCATTTTGAAGAAAAATATTACAGGAAGTGCTTTATATATATTATCATTTTGACAATAAGGGAAGGCTATTATGGTTTAAAGACAAAAAAAAAAAGTAGTCAGCCAATCAATCCTGGTAACAAAACAAAATATCTATTCTTCATTTCTACGCTCTCCTTTCTGCCAATGCCCTCGGTTCCCTAAACATTAGCATTCTTTCTGCACATGCCATCTCATGTGCTATCTTATTTTTCAGGCTGAAATTTATTTGCTGTGTCTAGATTTATCATACAACACATCCATCCTATTCATGCTGTATGAACATGCTTTGCTGTTGAACATGAGCCATTACTTGCTTATCTCAGAGCTGTGTGAATCGTAGCAATTTTGTCTCATTGCCTTTTCAGAAAAGATTAACCTTTTTTTCCTCTTTTTTTATTTTTTTCCCCCCAGATACAAGTCTCTCTCCCACCTCACACCCTGGAGCAGACAAAACCAGGTGTGTGAAGCAATCCTGTGGTTCACATAAACCAGCTGCAGCTCAAGTCCTGCTCTAGGCACTGGGTTTTGAGTAAAATCTGGACTAATTAGAGAGTAACAACAATAATCTAGAGGTCTAGAAAAGTAATCACCTGTAAATAAGCATTGACAGGCTTTAAATGGCTTGAGAAGACTAAGGAAAATGGGGTAGTCTCTTAACAGATGTAGGGGTGCCACAGAGACCCCCAGGGAGCCAAACCTTTCAGAAGGAAGGGGTTTCATGGAAGCCAAGAGGTGCCTTCATCAGCCTTCCCCAGCGCAGCCACCAACACTTAAACCACACACAGAGTTGGTGCTTACTGAGAGCAGCAGGTTCCTCAAGGAAATTTGAGTGAGGAAAATCTTTATATTTGCTGTACTTACACCACACACGTTCTTTGAATGGAAAGATAATGAGTGCCTAGACAAATGGAGGAATGAACAAACCCCCACAAACACTCTGAAATTCAAGAATGAATGCATGAGACATCAGCTATTTGCGCTTAAGCGCACACAAAGCTCTTGTTAAATCCAAAAGCCTCTTTCCACCTGTTAGTAGGTGTGAAGGAACTAAATTAATCAATTTCTTGGTAATTACTGCACAGCACTGATGAGAGAGGGAGGCTGTAAGCTGAATGCCACTGGGAGCACCTCTCACATTTAACTGCAAGCCTCATGAGGAATCCCAGTGCCCACGCAGCCTTGGTTTAGAGACAGGCTACATCTAAGCTCTGTCCTAAATTAGCAAAAGTCTCATCCAGAGCTTACCCCTCCCTCCCTGGAGAACAGGGTGACTTAAGGTTGCTGGAGAGACAGCTATTAATTCAATAATTCCATAGCTAGAAAGAGCCTAGCTCTTGGAGATGTGCTTGTGAATGGCATCACATGGTACCACAGCCTCCTTCTCGCCATGAAACTCTTTTCACCTGGAACCCACAAAGTGTGACCACCACAGAGCAGACCTGCTGGGCACTGTCCAGAAGGATCTTGAGCTCTTTGGGATGATGCCTTAGGTGTTAACTTTTCTATTGTTTCCAACCCTGCCCTGCCCAGTGTCACTCTGCAGTTCCCTGGAGCTCATTCAGTGCTGTTCTCTCATGCTCACACACACACAACAAAGCCTCTCCAGCTCTCCAAGGACGCCCAGACCCTCCTAGGCCCAACAACTGCAAACCACAATCTTGGGGACAGGGGGGCAAGCTTGGGCAACTTCCCTCCTTGCCTGGCTTCTGCTTGGGGAATTGATGCTGAGATCCAAGTGGGAAGAACTCGGGAGCTGTCCTTGTCCATGTTGGGATGCACTGAGGCAGGAGCCTCTGGAGCCCAGAGTGTACCTCTGAAGGCCTTTCCAATCAATCCCTCCTTTATTCCTGTCTAGTCTCTGTTTCTAGGGAGCCATTTAAGGCACCAGGGACAATGGCCAACCACATCAGATGGAGCTGAGGGCGCTGTGGGAGAACCTGAGGAGAGGGAGAGCTTCCAGCTCCACAGTAAACACGGCACTGTCTCAGGTTAAGTGTCTGCTGTGGCTGTTCTGTTCACCAGCACTACTCAGGACATGGTCCTTCCAAAAAGCACAACCATGCCAAAATATATTAGAGAATGGGCTTTTTTAAAGGAGTTTAAAAAAAACAAAGAAAAGAAAGGAGAAATCATGCTAATACATTACTTTTCGTACAATACAATATTAAGGAGGGCTTTTTGCTTTGGTTTTTTTGTATTGTTTTTCATTTAAGCCTACATGAATGTATTATACCCAGTGAATGATTACAGATAGAAGCTGCATACGGTTCAGAATTTCAATTTTCCAAGGCTTTTGCTCTCCAAAATTAGCTTCCAATTTATTTTGTCAGGTCATTCTTTTCTTTTCCTCTATCGCTCATTAGACTCAGTGAAACTGCTGTCAAATTGGAAAAAAAAAAAAAAAAAAAAAGGGCATTTTAACTCTTCTTCCCTACCTAGCTTCAGAAGTCCTACACTACAAAAAAAAGAAAAAAATCTTGTTTTGAAACTAAATCAACAACTCTCCAACTGCAGTAAGACCAAATCAGTTTTATACATATGTACAGAGCCAAGACATGCTAGGCAAACTCAAGAAGGTTTGAAGTGACTAATCTTTAAACCTTCCTCACCCTGTAGGTGAGTCACTGCCCATGTTTACTGTGACGTCTGGAAATAACAAAATTAATCAGGGGAATGAAGCCCATTCCTGATGTTCTTGACCTTAGGCTAGGAGGCATCCCTAGACTCATGAGCACTGTTATTTTTTTGGTAATCTCCCTTTTGCCAAAGACACCACAGTCCCCTTGTCCTTCAGCAGCAGGCAGAAACCCTTCAGGAGAGGCTCAGTCTCATTCCTGTATTCTTACCTTATTTTAAAAGTCTCCCTCACACCAAAGATCTGAACTTCAAACTCAAATTTAAGTAAGATCCCGATTTTCAAACTGCATTGGAGATGTGAAACCAAGTACCAAAGCTCCTCCTTCGATATTGTAGAAGGTGGTTTTGGTTTTGTTTTGTTTTTTAGAGAGATTATGTACAAGATCATGAGGAATGGCTTCAAACTGACAGAGTAGGGTTAGATGGGATATTAGAGAAAACTTCTTCCCTGTGAGGGTGGTGAGGCCCTGGCACAGGGTGCTCAGAGAAGTTTTGGAAGCCCCATCCCTGGAAGTGTTCAAGGCCAGGTTGGATGGGGCTGGGAGCAACCTGGGATAGTGGAAGGTGTCCCTGCCCACGGCAGGGCGTGGGAATGGATGATATTTAAGTTCTCTTCCTACTGAGGCCATTCTATAATTCTATGATTTGAAGGCAGCGAAAAACTTTGAAAAAAAGGCTGTATTTTGGAGGCAAATAGGAAGAAAGTGAAACCTGCAGGACAGCAGTGAGAAAAATCTGCTTTTTCAGAAGGCTAGGTCTGATCTCTTACCTCTCCTCCCCCCATCACCTCGCTCTTGTAGTGACACAATTCTTTCCACGTTTTTTTTTTCCCCCCTCCTCTGTCAAGATGTTAGGTTTGGAGACGAGTGTTTTTTAGCAAAGGTGTTTGAAAGCCTGGAGAGCTGCAGGAAGGAGAGGTGAAAGCAGGACACTGCTGACTCATCAAGCCTATCCGTCCTCCCCGGAACGAGCTCTTCCCAGCAGCACTTCCATACCCACACTGTGGGGCACCACTCATTAGAAAGAACATCCTTCTAGCTGCACTTACTGCCTGCTTTCAGGAAGTCCTCCTTATGTTTTTACAGTGCTTCTCTTCAAGGGCACTGAACGCTTAGAGACATTTTCCAGCCTGTTCCCATAAAATGCTGTAACAAACCCAAAGTGGATAAGCACAGGTTTCCCTGGGTTTTCTCTACCCACACACCACAACCAACCTTCCAAAACATGAAAGGTAATGGATATGATTCCATGGGAACGCCCACCTTGCTGCTTAAGTCAAGTTCATGGCTCTGAAAGCAGCCTGTCCCTCCTGGAGGCCAGGAAAAGTACAGACAATCCCATGTTCACACAGCAAGATCCCTGGATTAGCTGGGATAGTTGGGTATGGAGAGGTAAATAAATGAGAACACACCTTGGAAAGCCAGCTATGAACTCCCTGAACCTCAAGGCATGACCTCTGCTGTAAAAATGCCAAGGCTTGTTCTTCAGGACTCATCTGCAGCCCTGCCAGATTTTATTTAACACAAGATCTGGGTTGTGTCAGCCTGAGGAGCTGAAAAGGCTGATCCCACCCTCTTAACTACCTTGAACCACCTCTTCCTCACCTGTCATAGCAGCTCCCACCTCTTTCCTCCCTTTCTACCCAGAAACAGCCACCATCCCACACTTTCACACACCTACTGGGCTGGTAGGACAGCAAAGGGACATGACTGTATCTGCAGGTGAGGGACAGGAAGGAGGGAAAAATCAGGATAAAACCCACAAGTTCATCTATTCCCATCACAGGGACTGGAATTTGGTTATTCTGATCTGGTGTTTCCTGTCAGAAAAGTTGTGCCAGCCCTCTGGGGAAAAGGGGAGGGCTGGGCAGCTTTGCCCTGCTTCGTGCCATCCTCAGTGGCCACAGGAATGTGCACAGGCAGTCCCAGGTCTCAGAGCACAAACAAGGTGATGCAACTCCAGTGCTTTTATTTCCCTGGCAATTAATAAAGGGAATACAACAGAGGGAAGGCTTTTGCTCCCCAGTGCACCTGACCTATTTAGGATATTGCCAAGCAGAATTTTGATTGTCATCATGGGTGTTCCTTGGAATTATACAAGGGAGTTCAAAGGCACAAACTGAAAACAGCTTTAGGCTCCATATTAGCAGGAAGGACTATTTGATTGGGGAAAAAAAAAAAAGAAAAGAAAAAAGAGCTGTTAAGCAATGTCATAATTATGTGTCTGATTAATTAAAAAGAATCATGTTTTATATTCCTATTTGTTCTAAGATTTTTACTGAAAAATTTGTCAGGACAATTTAAAAAGCAGTTTTGACTCTCAAGTGAAATAAGATATGCTTTTTAAAAAACATTCTCGTTTTTGAAAGCACCACCATTCCTCCCCCTGCTATTGGAGTCGTTTACTTCTCTCTCTCCTTCTCAAACATTCATACTTTACTCTTTCCCCTGGCTAATACAGGAGAGGCAGCAGCTCTGGGAAATGAACCAGCTTTGCCCGTGGCTCATACATCATTACAATTGTTAACCAAGTTCCACTATAAAAATCTTGATTACACAGGAGAACACAAAGGCATGCAGGAACATAGCTTCATTTCCAGATACCAGATTGAGTTTGTAGGGCAGGAAGCTAAAAGACTTTGTTATGATCTCGGGTTGATAAAGTCTGCCAGGACACACCACAGCAGCACATGTCAGACAGCCTCCTACAACCCATTCCTCCTCACAGCAACCTGTGTGTGGGACTGAGCTGCCTTCTACCCTGGCCAGGGGTTACCTCCTGCTCTGAGATGGTGGATGTGTGCTGGGAGCTGGAATTGGATCATCCTGAAGGTCCTTTTTAACCCAAACCATTCTATTCACACCACTGGAGCTGATGGTGCTCAGGGCACTGGAATTGTGGAATTTTGCCCACTGGCAACAGCAGACGTTGTTGTGCACACCTGCCAGGGAGAAAAGCTCCCAAACCTGGGCAAAAAGCTGCAGGTAGTACTGATGCCTGAGGTGGCTACCTGAAAGACAAGACAGGAGTAAGGGAATAAATGAGGTTATTTATTTGAAGGGCCTTCAAAGGTCACACTCTAGGGAGTCTAGAGGCTCCTGCCTCAGTGGATCCCAAGGTGGACAACAGGTCACCAGTTTGTCACACTTTTATAGGTTTAGTTCATTTGCATATCAGGGTTAATTCTCCAATTAAAGCTTCAGTTAATTATGTAATTTCCCCAAGCTTTCCCCCCCGCTTTCAGAGGCTTGGTTTACACTTTTTGGGCCTAGGACAGTCTGAGTGTCCTTGGAGAGCAGGCTTGGAGAGGTTTTGTTATGTCTGTCTGGCATGAGAGAGCAGAAGTTAATAAGCTACAAGAAACTTCAGAGCTACGCACTCAGAAGTACAGGATTTGAAAATTATAAAAGTTAAAACCCAAGGCATCAATACTGCTGGCATCTGGTCACTTGCCAGTGACCAAATGTCATTCAAGGCTAACCTGAAGGCTCAGCAGAGTGCAAATGAAAGTTAATTTTAGCTGTATCATGCACCAGCGTCCATAACCACAGCTCCTGAGCAATTTTGTGAACTTTCCCCATCCCCCACATTATTTATCTCAGCGGTTCAAATGCAAAAGTCTGGCACTTTGGATCATGTGAAATGTTTGTGTTATTCCCTGAAGGACCTTGCCTCTGAGAAGTAATGAGAAGATTATTGTCCGACAGTTAATCTGAAGCACTGTGACTGCATCAGATGTTACACTGCTCCAGCAGCTCCCAGACTTTTGGGAAGTGTGACCACCTTTGAACTCCTCTGTCTTATTTGCAACCCAAGAGTCACTGAGAAGAAAAATGAATGAATTAAATAAAAATATCTTTAGTCACAGAAAAGGTAGGATTGATGAATCATTTTCTGACACGCCTCACACCTCACTCTTTCCTGCAGCAGACATCTACCAGGCAGCACAGTGAATAAAAGCACAGCCTTTCCAAACCATGCTCAAGCAGCACAGCAATGCTGCCCTGAAGAGCTTCCAAGTTGGTGTAGTGTGCTCTGGCCTGAATCAGAGAATCATGGAATGGTTTGGGTTGGGAGGGACCTTAAAAGTCATCTCATTCCAGCCCCCTGCCATGGGCAGGGAGCCTTCCACTAGACCAAGTTGCTAAAAGTCCCATCCAACCTGGCCTTAAGGTTTCTGTATCAACAGGTATCATAATGGAATTTTGGAAGTAAAGTTTCCATTTACATAGGAAAAAAAAAAGTGAGGAAAAAACCTCCCTCGAGATTTCATGGAGTCACAATTTTGAAAACAGATCCAGATCCTGCAGTTGAAACAGGACACCCTAGTATTTTATTTTCTATGTCAAAACTATTGCTGCCAATGGCATTCTTCAAAGTCTTTCTTCCCGAACACCACAACAAAATTTTCAAGTTGGCACATGTGGGACCCAAGCTTCCATATGATGACAAAGCAGGCAAGCCTTTTGTTCCTGCAGAAATCCCAAATCTTGATCTTCTCTGGTGAGCAGTTTCTTATGGCAGCAAAGTAAGAAGCAGAAAGAGCCTGGGTGGTGAGAAAATTCTCACATCTGGCCTTGACCTGAGCCTGAGCGTCAGGTGGGCTCCAAGGTGCTCTTCTAAGAGCCACTCTCACAGGCAGATCCACTCACAAATATAAAGGAATTATCTGAGAGACGGCTGCCAAAAGCATCCAATTATTTCTCCCCTGTCAAATGGCAGGAGCTGGCCTTTAATCCTTCCCTCAAGTGGAAAGGTGACTCTCAGTTCTTGAGTTGTCATGTCTTTTTCTTTAAAGAAAAAAATGCCAGTTTTGGAGTTTTGGATCCCTAAGGATGGATTCTTCTCTGTGTGTAGGGAGGAGAAGCTTACCAAGTGTTACTGCAGCATTAATACCTTTCCTCTTTTAAAATAAAACCAGAGCGGGATGTGAGACCAGCATTTTCCCTGAACACATGAAATCTAGCTTAACAGCCGCTTTTGCTAGTAAATAGGTACAAAAATAAGCCAACCATAAAGCTAAATAAAATCAACTAATTTTAGTACTTGCAAGCTGAGCAAAGACGACAAAAATCTACAAGTAATTTGTTTTCCACAAAATTATTAGTAAGCAGCAGTGAGGGGAAAAAAGGATTGCAGAATGCAATTACTGTCTTAACAGATTCCCTTCAAAGGGGCCTAATTATGACACATTAATTGTATTCAGTGAATTGTAATTTTCATTTGAATTATATCTTTTTCCCCCCATCTAGCTTGTTTTCCTCAAATTCCCTCCCCGTGATACCCCACAGGTTTTATCTGTTTGAGAAGGGCTTTTAAAAAAACTAAAATCTAAGTCTATAACATTTGTCCCCTTGCTGCCTTCCCCATAAAATACCCTTAGGCACAAAAGGGCAGCGAGAGCAGTGGGGAAGACAGGCGAAACGAAGAATGAGGGAAGAACTCCGAGAGAGGAGAGAGAACAGGAGGAAAAGGTGCAATTTTATCAGCCTTTGGCAAAAGAGGGAGCAAACATTGACTCTGGCCCGAGGCTTTCTGAAGGCTCCAGGGCTGACTTTGCTACGTGGCTGCTCTCGGACGTGCGTGGCCGCAAGTCCATCGGGCAGCCAGGCCTGGTGCAGGGCTGCTGAACAAGCTGGGCCTGTGGGCAGCAGCAGCAAGTTCCACGGGCAAACTTTCATCCTAGAGGGGGAGAAGTTTGCAGAGCTCCTTGGCGAGGCTCTCAGGTGATTGCAGGCTGCTGCATCCTTCACTGAGCAGAGCACGCAGGTGCCACCGCAGCAAAACCAAAATCGCGTGGTTGGTGCAGAGTCGATCTCCCCGAGGTGCTGCCAGTGGTGGAGGAGCTCCCTGAGTGTTGCAAGTCAAGGGAAAAGCACAGTGGATTGCTCACACTGAGGTCCTGGTCTCAACCAGGCTGTTAGCAGCCCGAGTGAGCTGGGCCCTGCCAGCACAGTTCCCTGACGCCGTGATCCAGTCACTCGGCAGGCCGTGATGGAGGCACGTGCAGATAAGAGATTAAGATCTGTCTAGAAAGGGACTGAGCTAATGGATACAAATTCAGGTGTAAAAGTGACCTCAGAACACATTCTGTGTTTGCTTCGTGAGCTGGAGCAAACCCAGGCTGGAAAGCACCAAGATGTAGGACAGGCCTGTCAATGGCAGGAAAAAACACCTCTTTTTTGAAGGCAGCTGAGTGTTGCCTCCTTTACTTTGAAGATTTGATCTCAAGCCCTAATCTGCGCTGAAATAGAAGCAACAAGTTCCTTCACTTATTTACACAAGTTGTTTGTATGATTAAATCTGTATTTTATGGCCGGTGGGAAAAGGGAGAGAGGCCTGTCTGACTCGTACGGAGAGGCACACGTGCAAGCCATTGTACCAGCTTCCTTTTTCAAACAGAGCCGTACTTGACAGTGACCAGAAGACGTTTCAGGTCAGACTTGTCTCACTTAGACTGAGTGAGAAAGTTTCAAAGATGATAATATGTGGAGGCAATGTAATAGCTAACGTGTCCTCACTCAAAGTTGTAAGTGCTCTTCAAGAAAATGAAGACCTCTGCAAGGTGTAGTAGCTTTTAAATCTGTCTTGCCAGATGCTGTCCCTAGAGCTCACAGTCCTCTAGTTAGAGAGGGAGGAAAAAAGGAAGAAAAAACCAAACAAAACCCCCAAAACAACAACAAGAGAAAGATTTCTTCCTTAATAATATGAATGAACCAAACACATGGACATTACACATGGGCTTTCTTTGGCCCACTGGTTCATTTTCATCTCATTTCTGCTCCAAATCCCAACTAATTTACACTTTAATCAGGCAAAACAGTTATTTGCTCACCCTCTACTTTCCTCTTTCCAGATTTAACTGATGCTTTTGCCTTGATAAGGAATGAAATGCAAAGAGTGGTAAAAAATGTGAGCCTGACACCTATTCCCACCACCCCTGCTCCTCACACCCACCAGGATCTGCTGAATTTACGATTGCCATGACCAGAGACCCTGGATAATAAAGCTTCCACTTCTTCTCTGAAGAGGAGAAAGCACCTTTAAAGGACCCTTTAGTGGGGCTCTAATCACTAACTCTGGGACAAGAGTGTATCCTGAGGAATGACCATGGTGAGCCTCTTCCATTCAGGGTAATGAGCACTCGCATTTTGGGTTATTTCTATAGCACAGGCTCTACTCCCTCCATGCTGTCCCTTTTGCCAGGGCTAATTTTGGATGGAAGGAGGTGCTGGAATGCTCATTTGTAAAGGTGGGGACTTCTCTGTCAACCCAAACCTGGTATGTTTGTTTGCTTTGTCTTGGGTCAAAAATACATCACAGCCCACTAGGTCGCAGCTGTTCACTGAATTAATCCTGAATTATGACTGCCAGGTCTTTCTTTTTTATTTTGCAGGTATCCAACAGCAACAACCACCAAAATCTACTCAACTCATCACTTAACAACAGGAATATTTTGCATTTCAATAAGCATTTCCATGAGACGGATCTGGAGGGATTTTGACGCTGCCACCTCAAAATACTCCAATGCACCACAGAACTCGTCTTTGCTTCTCAACCCTTGGTTTTTTCAGCTTTCATAAAGAAATCATAAATAAAGACAAAAGAACCCAGTAATCACTGAATAAAATAAAATAAAAAAGACAGAAAGAAAGAGAGATTTGAGACAGAATCTGCCTTCTAACATTTGAACCAAGAAAGATCACATTTTAAAACCTCTTGTAACTAGAAAGACAGTGAGCCCCTTTGCAGCAAAATTAAGAAAGCAGAGCTGAGCTTGCTGGGGAATAGCACGGCACCAGAAATCAGATTACAAGAGCAGTTGAATCTTTCCTCACATCTCCATTCCTTCCAACACTCAGGGAATGAGAGCTACCACCAATTAAGGAATAATGGCTGCAAGTTCAGAACTTGTTAATGTGTGTGTACATCACCTTCAGAATACGAAGCCGTAAATTCTGAGTCCATGACACACTAGAGGTGTTTAATACATATCCTTCTTTATCATTCCTTTCTTTAATAGCTGGAAGAAATGGAAGGGAAGATAATCTCCCACCAATTATGTGGGAACTGAAGTTCATGTTTTGCAGCAGAGGCCATTAGACCCAACATCCACGCTGACCTTCAAACTTGGGAGCAAGTTTATAGAAGGGGTTTTTGCTCACCCCCTGCACGGAGCAAACTGCCATAAACAGCAGATTTAAAATCCTCTTCATGCACAGAACGAAACACTGACGCTGAAAGGAAGGAGCTGTGGCATTCAGAGCACAAGTTGGATCCTTTTGTTGCTAATCAGAACGGGGTTCTCAGGGGCCACATGCCTGGCCACTCTTTCACAAAGAGGTTGCAGGAATAACATTTACCTTTTCTCAACAGAAACAGCTCAGAAATGCACTGGGATCAGCAGGGCTACCACCACCTCATACAAGAGGCAAGATGAGGCAATGGTACTGTCCCTGCAAACATTTAATGCAGTCCAGATGGACTTCAAGAAAGCTGTGAAAAACATGAGTTTTTTTAAGAGTTTGACTATTCTTTTGGTCAAAAGCTTGTAGGAGAAACAAAATTAATATGAAGAGAACTGCAGTGAAGATAGCAAAAAACCCTAAATGATCTTGGATTCAATTTCTCACAGTGCTTATAATCTCAGGGTAGGCAAAATAATAAAAGATAGAGCAAAAGAATTCCATCGGATTATTCAAAGAAATAACTAAGAACACTGCACACAGTTCATATTGGGCTCTTGCCACCTCTTATTTAAATCTGGAATTGGAAGAAGTGCACCTATACAGACAGGTATAAAGCACATAATCCATCAGAAGTGGGACACATAATACATCCATGAAATAAGGGACAAATACGTCACACCCTGCAATACAATAGACTGTTTTCACCTTTCACATAATTCTTAAGTAGGTCTACATGTGAATGAATAAGAATTAATGGGAATAGTAACATTTGACACAGACCTGGTAGCTGGCCTGGAGATCTGATAGAATTAGGAAGGATACTGTATCATAAAACTGAAAATGATCAGAAACACTTTGGCTGCAAACACTTTGCAAAACTGGATTGACTGCACTGAAGTTTCCTGTCTTGGAAATAAAATAAATTTTGACTTCACACAGCTGCTCTATTTTTGTACCGTCAGAACAAGTGTTTCAGAACTGCCATTGTGAATCGCAGCTCTGTGTTTATCTGCTATATGACAAATCAGAATTGGAACGAAAGCCAAAAAAGTATGCCTTAAATGACCTGAAAAACGAAATTCTGTCATAGTAGCTTCCTTCCAAGAACAGAAATTAAAAAAGGAAAATTTCTAAAAATGCGGTTGAGCAGTAAAGCAAGCCCTGTGGTGCTGCAGCCTTCCACAAATGTTCATTCCCCATTCTGGCACAGCAGCTTCCAACACTTGACGCACACGCTCCCAAAGTCGCCGGGCACCAGCGCTGATGTAACCACGGCATCAAACCTGCTGCCTCTTCTCACAGCCTGCTATTTGGTCGTGGTGCACCACTGCCCCGTGTGCCATTTCCCCATCCCCTCTCTGCTCCCATCCAGAGCAGCAGCTGTGCCAGCCACCGTTGAGCACAGAAGCGAAGCCGCGCTGCTCTTCCCTGCCAGCATCCTCCTTCCTCCTTGGCAAAATACCAGCGCAGTGCTCCTGCTCTCGGGGCTGGCAATGCTGGGGCAGGCCTGGCTGAGGCAGGGAGCCGGCAAGTCCCAAGCTGGAGGGGTGCAAGAGCAAAGGGAGGTGTCCAGGCATCACTTTGCAGTGCAGCTTCTGACGTGAAGCAAAGTCAGGTTGGGAGGAGCATTCAAATCAGGAAAAGATTTTTCTTTTCCACACGATCGTGCACAGCCCACTCCCAACTCCAGCAACGACTTGCCCAAGGAGCTTAACACAATCCAACGCTTGGCACTATCCAGACACTTGCTTTTAGTAGCAGCATGTGAAGTATTCAAGCACCAACAGTAGCAGCTTTGTAGAACTATACTACTCATTGCAAAGCAGAAAAACAGCAAGTACATTTGTAATCTTTAAGTCTTCTGGTTTCAGGCAGGGAACGAGAGAACAAATTCATCCTCATCAAAAGTAGAGAATAAATTCTAACTGCACTCCACTGAGTCATTACACACCAAGATCTGATTTGGGAAACAGAAGCATTTATAACCTTACTTACAACCTCAGTGGGTCTACTTGTGAATAAAACCTCACATGTGTCAAACCAGTGGTGGTCTTTAAAATCATTAACTTTGCAAGAAGTCAGAACTAGTTCAAAATAATAAAAGCTTTGCAACCAGATTCAAAGTATGTTTTTTTCATGGGGAAAAAATAAAAATCAGAGGCAGATTTAGCTGAAACCTTACATCACCCGTAATACAAGTGATGTGAGCTGTTAAGCATAAGTTAAGCCTCTGGGTGTACTGAGGGCAGCACATCTCTCCCTCTTAGACCATATTATTAAAGGCCTGTCACATTTTTCCTTCTCCATTTCTTTCAATTTCAGAATCCCCCTAGACATGAAAGGCGATAATGTGCTTGATAGCCACTTTTTCTACCTGAATTTTTTTTTTTTTTCAGTTAAGACATGTTGAATTGGGTGATTAGTCCAATCAAATCTGGTTCGTTGATTCTGGCAGAAGCCAATATTTAATGTTTGAATGTTCCCCGGAGTTATGAAGTACACACCATGCCACACTAACAGAACTGCTCAAATATGCATCACTCAACACAGAGGAAAAAATTATTTCATGGCCTCTGTGGCTACTGGGCCGCACCTTGATACGTCAGAGCTTGTTAGGCTTTTTTAAAAAAACCTCTATTTATTGCTTATAAAACAATTCCAGCCTTTCTCAATGCATGCATTGATCCTAGTGTGATACCTTTTGATCAGAGAGATGATGTGGCCAATCCTCTTACATTCGAGGGGCAAAAAAAGAAAGAGCTCACAGGACTTCCAAAAATGCAACGACAGATGAACACTCCCTATCGGCTGCGCATTTTGGCATTCAATGGCTTTTTATTACGTAGGGGAGTTAAGCAGAAGAATAAAGATTTTTTTTTTCCCCTGTCTACACTGGGAACATAAGGACCTAAACTCCTGAAGCAAACACAAAGTTCTGAGGGAAAGCCCCTAGGGCTCTCAGGAAATTAATCCCCACTCAGCTGACTAGTCATCCCCACCAGCCCAGCACCGCTCCTCCTGGGATCTCATGACACAGATGAAAGAGCAACTACACGGCAAAAAAAAACCAAAAAACAAAAAACCCAACCCGAAACAAACTTCAGCCACGCTGGTGGAGGCAGAGAGGGAAGATTCAAGGCAACACGGTCTATCTGAAAACAATATTCAGAACGCACGCGTTCTTTGCCCTGCTAATGAGCAACACATGGATTCCCGACAGAAGGGGCTGGTTGTGCCCAGCCATCACTTAGTTCAGCAGGAAGATGCCGAGTGATTCTCCCGGGAGCACCCGGGAAGAATCTACCAAAGCACCCAATCACCATGCAGAGCAGCTTAAAAAAGCAAAGAATAATAAAAAAAGCACCCTCTGTCTCTAAAGCACGGTCAGTTCCACTGGCTGAGCAACTCGCTTCGGATCCAAACGCCGTCACACAGCCTAAAATAAAAGCCGGGGGACCAGATCGGCAGATTTCCCGAGCAGTGCCTAGGACAGGGCAGTCGGGGGCTGCTTCTCTGCTTTCCTCTCTCCCTGCCGGCCCGCGGAAAGTCGCTGCTGCTGCCGCCGCTCCCCCGCGCCGGGCAGGGGGAGAAAGGGGAAGGAGGAGGTGCCAGCGCCGAGCACCGCGACAAAGTTGCGTTGGAGCCGGGTGCCGGCAGAGCCGCTCCCACCCAGGACAAGTTTGGCCCCCTCTTTCCCTCCCCTCCCCTCCCAGTGCCCCCAG
>VZTN01007684.1:19382-45833 GCA_013400515.1 Erpornis zantholeuca
CCAGCCCGCAGCCCCCGGCCCGCAGCCCCCGGCCCGCTCCTACCGCCTGCGGCGGGGTCCCGATCAGCATCTCCAGGTAGTAGCCGCGGCCGGAGTCGCCCTGAAGGTTCTCCACCATGGCTAAAAAGTTGAGCGTGCCGCCGGGATCCGAGGCCAAGGCCAAGCCGTCCGCAGCCCCGGGGGCATCCTGNCGAAGCGAGCTCCTCCTCGCGTTTCTCCCGCACGGCCCCCGGGCAGCCGGAGCGCTCGGAGCTCCGGGGCCGTGCGGGAAAGTTGCTCCGACCCAGCGCCCACGGGAGAAACTTCCCGGCTCGGCTCANGGGGTCACCGGCGCTCCGGGCTCCGGCAGCCTCCCCGGGGAGCCGCTGCCATCACGACCCCGCGGCAGCGGAGGCTGTGGCCGGGCAGGAGGAGGTGGAGGTGGGAATGCGGGGTCACTCGGGGATGCGGGAGCGTGTCCCCGTGTGCCATTCGCACGGTGGCGGCTGGTGTGAGGAGCGGGCGTGTGTGTGTGTGCGTGTGGAAATTCATCTGCTGCACCGGCAGGAGCGAGGCACGCAAGGCGTCTGCTTGAGAGAGCATGCGAGGCTTTAAATGTCTTCATCATGCACGGAATTAATAACGGCAGTCAAGTGTGCGGCCTTTTGAAAGATGGGAACGCTTAGGATGGAATTAGTCTCGACATCTCTGGAGTAATGACAGTGCCTGATGGATCGTTGGATGGAGCAGATAGTCCAAAAGCCTTGAGATGTAACACTGGGCAAGTCTAAGCAGAGTCACTCTGTGGTTGTTTCTGGCTCTTCCCCCAGTCTTCAGTAGTAGAGAAAGTTGAAAAATATCCAGCTTAAGTCATGTGTTCTCTCGGTGTCTCCTGATCAATTTGCTGTCCTAGGCAACCACCTGGTCTCTCCCTGTGTGTAAATCTGTGCCGAACTGCGTGGATTAAGATCCCTCCCCCGCCAGAGCAAACTGAAAGAGCTCCCTCCTTCCCTTCCTTGAGCCGGAGTAATGGTCCGCAGGATTTCCAGGTGTTTCACAGGTATTAAATGAAGTTTCACTAAGAGGTAGGCAGCAGTGGTGTTCATTCCTGGGAATGAACAGCCTGTTTGGGAGAAGGATACTTGGGTGAGGCTGTTAATCATGGCCATTTGTCAGAGTTCCTTGAAGAGGATAATTCTTACAAGGAAAGTGGGAGCCCTCCTTCCCTTGCTAAGGAAAATTGGTGTTTTCACATTTTTTCACTGATGTTTTCATTACTCTGGCTCTGTCACCTCAAATCTGGAGCCCTTTCACTGACTTTGTAGGGCCTCCCTTGGATCAGTTCAGTGCTGCTGGTGCAGCTGGATGCTTTTCCTCCTACATCCATGGCAGGAGGGGGATGCAGACCCTGTCCTGGCCAGTGGAGCTCTCTGCAAGAAGGAAAGTGCTGTCGGGGAGGTGTGGAGCCTGCAAGGACCTTGGCCTGGCTGGGGACTGGAGGAGAGGGTGTAAATGAAGCTTCCTCTCAGGAGGCTGTTGTGCATGTGGGAAACCACACACCTCGGTAAGAGCTGAAATTGTGCAAAGTTCCCCTGCTGCACGAAGCTCTCTGTTTGCCTGACAAGTAGGAATGTGAAATATTGCAGCCCTGGTCTGTCTGGTCTCACCTGCTCCAGACAGAGGGAAAATGCTGCTGCGGGCTGATGGCAGCTGAACACCTGAGGGAGTGGCAGCCAGGCTCGCACAAAGAGGTTATCTCCGGGGTGCTATAGTAATGGCTTTTCCTAACGTAGCTGGGATAGTGACAGGTTACATTGTGGGGCCTGTCTAGTCGCAGCTGAAGCTGAAGGGGAATTAAAATGCTTGGGGCTCTTCACGGGTGAGCTGAAAACCGGAGAGATGCCCCCGCCCCTTTGGAAAAGGGAATGTGAAAAGTAATCAGGAGTATAATTGAACACCCCCTCAGAGTGGTAGGGATGTATTTAGAACAGTCAGCAGCTATGTGCATTTTGTTTTAATTCTTTTACAGTACAGTAAGTCTTCCCCCTTGCCGCTGTTGCTAAGATACATTACCACACTCCTGGCTAAAGCAATTCCAGTCCAAGGAGTGTGTAGTTTTCAGAGGATAGAAGATACAGCATAGCCTTTAAGTGTTTTAAACTTGTCCTTTTTTCATGCTGTTTGGTAAAAGTTCTTCTCGTCCTGCGCTCCACAGCCCTGGATCAGTCTTGTAGTAAATGCACATCAGGCAGCTGCTGCATAGGAGATGTTGTGTGTGAGACCTTCCTGCCCTCCCATGGCATCACCCCAGCAGAGCCTGTTGTGGGATTTCTGCCTTGTGTCCTCTGCTCCTTTATTTATTTAAGCATCTGATAAGGATCAGGCTGTGCCACGTGCAGGTGAGAAGTTCCAGTGCATTTCTGAATGCTGGCAGGAGTGGGCCTTAGAAGAGCCATGTGAACAGCTGCTTGGGAAAGGAGATATAAAAAAAAAGTCCTCCCAGAGAGCCAAATGTAACTACATCCAAGATGTTCCTCGGAGGGGAAGTCATCTGTTTGCAATGAATGCCACAGTCAACGTGCACATTTGGGTTTTTTATGTATCACATACAGAAAATAAATTAAATGCCTGAAATAGACACAAGTTAAAGTGTCTGTACACTTTGTATTTGACAATATTCGGTGAATCTTGTTTTCCTCTATTTTTGTGATTCCAAATATGTGTTCTTCGAGTAAATAATAAAAATAATTTTAAATATCAGTCTCTGTGAAAAGTTTTTTTTTTTTTTTAAAGTCAATCGTCCACATATAAATTTTCAGGTAAATCTTGACTTTAATCCAACTCTGCATTAATTTAATTCAATGGTACCATGGTGCTTTAAACCTTGAGCCACTTGACAGTGAATTAAGATTTGTCTCTACGGCACAACCTCTCACCAGCATTTGCAGAATACAGAGCATCATAAACACGCAGCTGCTCTGCGCTGTGGACAAGGTGTACGAGCTCAGTCAGAGGGGACTGCTGCTCTGTGGAGATGTTAAATCAGGCCTGTTGAGAAAACAAGCAGGAAGAGAGAAGGCATCTGAAGATGCAGAGGAAGCGCTGGAGCTGATCTGAGCAGAGGAACTGTGTGTGGCTAAAAAGGGATCCTCTCCTTCCCGAGGAGGAAGCTATTAGGGGACTGCTCAGATCGAAGCGCCTCTGTGCTGAGCTTCTGAAGGAGTCAGGCTGACCTGAGCTATCGTTACACAATGATAAGGGCAGATGGGCACAAAGACTTCTGTCCAAAAATTGCTGTGTCTGCTCTCTGTGTTCTTGCTCTTAGCATAATCAATACTTGGGTTTTTAGGAAGAGTGATTGTTCCTTGCTGCTAATTCCACACTGTTTCTGAAGGAAGCCCAGCTGGACCTGCAGTGTGCCAAGGGTTAATTCACAGAATTCTGTAGCCCCAGGAGAGGGGAGGTTTTGTTCTTCCTGTTTTTCCTGGGAAAAGGTCTTCCCTGTCTGTGGTTGTCTCGCAATCAGCTTTTTCATATTTTGGGCCTAATCCAGTGAAGTACTGCTCATACAAGACAGAAGTGTAAACAGTCAAGTGGCAGCAGAGGCCACAAGGTTTGGCTCTGTTTTGTGTCTGCCAGGGTTTGGCTCTGTTTGTCTTCAAAGGCCACGAATAGAACAGCTGCCCCATGGGACGAGAAATGTGCCACCTAGGAGAGCTGTTCCAGTCATGTTCCTGAGGCTCTGAAATGTCTCCTGTGCCAAAGGGAGGGCAGGGACACTTCTGGGACTGTTTAAAGGATGAAGTATGTGCCCTGTGTGTAAAGCTCGTGCAAAATGAATCTTGTGGCAGAAGACTCTGTTCTTGGGCATGTAGGTGCAAATCCTTATCACCACCATCTCTTGATTTTGGGTAGAGGATCTGTGGGTGGGAGTGTCTTCTTTGGTCACTGTTGCAGTTGAGTCTGGGGATGGCGAGAAATTGCAGCATGAACTTCAGCTGAAAGAAGCCATTTATTAAGAAAATCTTCTCCTTTATATATCCAGGGTCACTAGAGCAGGACACAACCATTGGTCCTTGGGTGAACACCTCTTCAGCATCACTGGCTAGTGACAGAATAACAAGTTGGAATAACAAAATGTAAAAAACACCACCTGCAACATATAGTTTACAAAAACACATGACATGGTTTACACAAACTTCTCCTGGTTCTCAGCTCCACTTGTGAGAAAGCAACTTCTCACAAACAGGGCTGAGAGATAGAAAATTTCTCCCTGACTAAACCTGTCAGTGTCCACAGGTCACTGTCTGTGCAATGAGTTTTCTGAATGATGGTATCACCCTCTGGCTGCAGTCAAACACGTGAGGTGGTGCAGAGCCAGGATGATCAGAGGGATGGAGCAGCTCTCCTATGAGGAAAGGCTGAGAGAATTGAGATTGCTCAGCCTGGAGAAGAGAAGCCTCAGGGTGACCTAATTGTGGCCTTCCAAGAAGGATGGGGAGAGACTTTTTAAAAGGACGTGCAGTGACGGGACAAAGGGGAATGGCTTCAAACTGACAGAGAGTGGGTTTAATTAGATGTTAGGAAGGAATTGTTCCCTGGCAGGGAGAGCAGGCCCTGGCACAGGGTGCCCAGAGCAGCTGTGGCTGCCCCTGGATCCTAGCAGTGCCCAAAGCCAGGTTGGACAATGGGGCTTGGAGCAACCTGGGATCGTGGAAATTGTCCCTGCCATGGGCAGGGGTGATGGAATGATCTTTAAGTTTCCATCCAACCTAAACCATTCCATGATTTTATAACCCCTTTTTTTCTAACAGAGTGGTGTGTGACCATTCAAAGGGCAGAGATGCAAAATGCACCTTTGTTTTGTGCTTGTCCCAGTGCTAGAGCAGAGGGGCTGTGCAGAATCCACCATCCCTCCTTTGTGGAAAGGAGTAGGAACCAGGGAAGGGGAGGCAGAAACAGCTGCAGGTCCAAGTGGCTCCAGGTAAGGCTTGCTCAGACCCCAGAGTCTGAAAGGGCAGCACAGAACAGAGGTCAAGGGAAGGGTCATGGACACCCTGATGCTACAGCACCATCGATGTGTTTGGTATTATGTCTGTTCTGATGGTTTATCACCTTCTGTTTGAGTATTTCTGGTCTGGTGTAACTCATGGCTCTCTGGGGAGCTTCCATTTGATCAAGTTCCATTTGAGCTCCTGCCCCACATCTGAGGCGACCTGCAAAGCTCTTGATAAATGCATTGACCACTCTCACAGAAGTGTTATTTCTCCTCAGAAAGTTCTACAGGCTTCCTCAATTCTATTCCCCAGCTGGCACGGGGGAAGAAATAATTTGTGGGTTAGACCTTAAAATGATCCAGTATCGACCTCCTGATTCCAGACCTTCCTACACCCCTAACAGCAATGGTTATAAATTCATAAACTATGAAAAATTAAACATGCAGTGAACTACAACAGTGCTTTAAAAACAGCACATTGAGAGCTGGCACTGCTGAGATTACCCAGATATAAACGTGGGACTGCAGCCCACTTGCCCAGAGCTGGGGGACTATTCATTTTTTATTAAGAATAGTAGGAACAGCTTGTTGCTGAATGTTCAGGAACCCCCTCAGCTGGGTTAAGACTTTTCAGAAGTGCTGGGACCTCCACAATATTTAGTTGGAAGTGGTGGACATGGGATAGAGAATCCTCATGGAAGTCCAGGCAATAGTTGCTGAGCTGGAAAGTTCAAGGAATGAAGGAGCTCACACAGGGCAGAATTTGCTCCTGGAACCTGTCTTAATAACCTGCTGCTTCTTTTGGCCCCCCTTTCTTTATGAGCCTGGTGCTGACACTGGCAGGGCCTCTGAAGACTGCTAAGTTTTGTCACAACCTATGAAAATCTGCAGTTTCCTTAACTTGGGGTCCTCGCCTTGGTGGCTGCCAGCTGGGCACAGAGCTTCCTTCCTTTCCTCTCTTCCTGGGCTAGGACATTTCTGGATTCTAGTTTAGATATGCTGCTGTAGTAAATCCAATCTGAAATGCTGAACCACCTGCCTGAGTGATTCTGGGATGAAGGAGAATTTAGAGGGACAATTAGGGACATGTAATTAATAGGATTAAATGTAGATTTTTAAAAAAACCTGGCTTTGTTTTGAGAAAAGATTATTTGCAACCTGACAATGAGCTCTTTATTTTCATTTTTTTGTCTTTTTCGTCTTGAAATGGTACTTTGTTTATGAATTTTGCTTTTTTTTTAATTTCTTTTTTTATTTTTTAGATCCAAAATAGCAACAAACACTGGAAAAAATTGTTACACTCTTCCCAGTGACCTTGATCGAAAGATACTTATTCTGTATCCCATTTCTTTCTAATTAGAAAAACAAAAACCAACAAAAGCCATAAAAAAAACCCAAACAGCAAAGCAAAGCAAAGCAAAGCAAAGCAAAGCAAAGCAAACCAAAAGACCCAACAAAAAAAAAAAACCAAAAAACCAAAACCAAACAAAAACCCCAAACAAAATGGAGCTCTGTTTTCCCAAATTTCTTAGGAGGGTTGAAGTTTCTCAGCTCATGCATGTAAAGACAAACATGTGCATGACAAATGAAGATGTCACCAGCAAAGTAGTCCACAGGCACTGAAACATTCTTGGCTTCTAAGCCGTGGGGAAAACCTGATGTACCAAAGAGGGGTTTGCATCTATCATCTTTGCAAAGTAAGGTCTTGTTGTCATCCTTCTGGGCCTCTGGAGATCTCTGAAATGCCAGAGAAAGGTGGGGTGGAGTTGTGCTCTACAGAATGAACTCCTAGTTCAGGATGTACCAGGGTATATTTAGACTCTTGAGTGCTTGTGCTAATGATAAACCCAAAATGCTACTTAAAACTCACACGTACTCTTAAAAAAAAAATGATAATGAACTCTTTTTAGCTGTGAATGTTGGACTTTCTGCAGGATAGAGCTGAAAAATTGTTTAGGTGCTTTAAGGTTAATTAAGTCAATTAGTAAAAGGACTGTTATCCTACATTCACCTGGTAATGACAGTAATAAAATGGTCCAGAAAAAAAAAAAACATGTCCTAAGGCAAAACACTCTGATCCCTTTCTAAAAAAAAAAGAGTAAAAAGTGGTCAACTTAGGAAGTTTGATTATGTTATTAATGTTGAGAATGTTACACGACTTTGCACTTCAATTTTTCTCTGTCGTTCCAGCAGTTCATTATTCCTCATCAGACACAGACTTAGAGGTCTTCTCATAATTTATGTCTCCTGCCATTTGTTTCCAGAACCCAACAATGAGAATGATTGTGCTTGCCTCTTGGAATTCTTTGTTTTCAGGAAACAATGCATCAGGGGAGGCTGTTTCAGAGATGCAGCCTCTGCCAGGCAGCCAGCCAAGAAGGGGCAGAAGGTTGAAAATAAAGCTTAAAAAACTCCAGGTGATTCTTCCCTCATCTGTAATGGTAGAGCTCACTAAAGTAAACTGGATTGACTTGCTGCTTGTGAGGGCAAGATGTGGTAACTTTACTTCAATTTGTCTCTCCTTCTTAAATAGTTTGCGCAATTTCTTATGTTGGGCATCAGAAATGTATTTATTGGAGTTGTTTGCATGATTTCTGATTAATAATGCACAAAGCCTCGAATTAGAGAAGCTTGTAACTGGTAAACTCAGAGGCTGAAATCTTCTAGGCTGCAGGTCTACCAGAGACTCATCCTATTTTCTGCAAGTTTGTTCCTGGCAGTGCTGAGGAGTGCACTGGAGAAAAACATATTGTGCTGCAGTTTGGTTTTTTTTTTAAATCAGTCCATTTGGGGTATTCATGTGTGAGAAGCAAATCTGGGATGTCCAGGTGCTAGAAAACAAACAGAAAAAAAAGACTCAAAGGAAATTTGCTTGTCTATGATGCATATATAATAAAACCAAATGTGAGCGTGGTTATTTTCCTACAAAAATCAATTTACATGTGCTCAGTGGCAACCCATCTGGCAGCTCCTTTCTTCCCAGGGTCCCTTTTACACCACATTCCATCCCTTTGCTGGTCTGCACCTTCGGGCTGGAGGTGTGGGGCCGGGTCAAGACTCTCCTTGGAGCTCCTGCTCTTGGGCAGTGCCGAACAGAAATCACAGAAGTGACAAGAGACTCTCAGGAGAGCGCAGGGAGGGAGACAGCTTCCAGCTGAAGTGCTCAGGGGTGGGCAGAAGGGCTGTGACAGCACAAAGAGAAAGGGACCTGCACAGTGACGTGACTTGGAGGAGAAAGAGGGCCCTGTAGGAGCGACAGGAGCAGGCTGTGGACGCAGAGCCCCAGAGCTTTGCAGCTCTCCTCGCCAAACGAGGGCGAAGGAATCCAACGCGCCTCACACGAAGTGGTTTGGTAACTAATTAAGATTTTCCATACAGGAATCTGTTCTGTCTTATTTTGAGAGCAGCGAGACCTTCTGGATTCTCGGAGGCCTTTTCCTTCTCTGTCTCTGCTGGATGAGTTTATTGACTGCGTTTTAACAGTTTCTGAAGGACTGGAAAAAAATCCCTTCAGGGTTTCACCTTCTACTCTGGTCCCCATGGCAAAGGTTTGGCTGGTGTTGCTTTTGAATATGAATTTCAGGATTTAGTGCTGATAATCCTATTAGTCTATTTAGGAAATGGAAAAAAAAAGAAGAAATAGAAGCTGACTCAATGTTGGAGGTAATCTCCTTTATTAGACTTGTATGAGAGAATATGTTTCCGAGAGGAAAAGCACTCAGGAATTTCTGCTTCATCTTTCTAGGGTCTCATGTAGGCTGAATATAATGCCTTTGTAAAAGGACTGAGAAAGTTTTTGGTCATCTCATACTAGCAATACCCTTATCCATCTCCTGTACCCTATTAACTCTTGGGTAAATCTTACCCATTTTTAACAAAAAAGAGCTGTAACACGAAGTTTGGGTTCACTCCACCTTGTATGAGCAGGCTCTGCTTTAAATAGTTCATAATAAGCATTTGGATTTGAAGGGAAGCTGGCAGGAATGCCTTCTGCCAGGTGACCTTTGTGGATGTGTCTGCTGCTGCTGCATGTAGTACCTGAGGAGATGGTGTTTACTGCACTGGTTCTCTCCTGGGAGCTGGGAAAGAGGACAAAGCAGCTCTTTGAGGCTTGGCAGAAGATAACCAGAGATGTCACTCCCCACTCCATCCCTGACAAATGCAATTAGGACTTTTGCCGGGGAGAAAATCATTTAGGGGTTGCACTTAAATCTTAGAAGGCACATGTGAAATGCTTCCTTTTCCAGCAGCTGATGCTGTAAACAGAATGTAGATACGAGCAATGGAGTAGAATTTGTTTTTCTTGCAATGAATACAAGGTCTAAAGTGTTTATTGACTTAAAAAGAGAAACTGAACAAACAGAATAAAGAAGAAAGCATTCACGGCTGCTTTGAAGGAAAGAATGTTTTTATTTCATACTTTGAAGAAATTGTTCAAGTAGTTCAGCCGTGTAAAAATGTGACCCCCTCTAATGCTGCCAAGGGCAGTGAGATCAGGGATAATCTGCTGAGGAAATGCAGCTCACGCAAGCCAAAGGCAGAGTTTTAAACTTACAGCACCAATTTTTTTCAAGAGTGGAGCATGGTCAGAAGGGTTTTTTTTGCTTCCTGAAGAATCCCATTACCTGTTTTGATGAATGTTCTCTCTTTGCTGTAGATGCACGTGGATGTGAGGGACAGTCTGATACATCTTCTCCCTCCACACCCGCTTTGTCTTCCCAGTTAAAAGCTCCGCATGAGAGTAAAGGGGCTTTAGGAAAAGTATATAAAAGTTACCTTTCATCTTGCATTATTCTTCTAAAAGAGTTGGAGGATAAGTGCTAGAAAAAGTAGACCAAACTGGTACTTTGCAGCACCTTTACATTAAGCAGGGACACTTTCCACTGTCCCAGGCTGCACAAAGCCCTGTCCAACCTGGCCTTGGACACTTCCAGGGATGGGGAGTCCACAGCTTCTCTGGGCACCCTGTGCCAGGGCCTCCCCACCCTTGCAGGGAGGAATTTCTTCCCAACACTCAATCTAACCCTATTCTCTTTCAGTTTGAAGCCGTTTCTGTAGCTGTAGAGAGATGAATGCTCTCGTCATTGCTGTGGTGAGAGGTGATGTGCACATGCCAGGCTCACCACGGTTCTGGGGGTGTGCAATTTACCCTTCACATTTCTGTAGTGCTGCAGTGCCCTTGGACACTGCTGCCTGCTCCCTCTGATTCCCAGTTTCTGCTAGGAAATTTTGGCAGTTCTTCTAGTCCCTAGGAAGAATGGATGGAGAATTTTTCCTCCTTACCTGTCCCTTTGGGATCAGTGCTGCCAGGCCTGTGTGGTGCTGTGAGTACTGAAAGGCTGTCTGAGAGAAGGGTTCTTGTTGGGATATGAAGTGATGTAGATTTTTTAGGTAGGTGTGCAGGTGAGTTTTTTATTGTAAAAATTTGGGGGGTTTTAAGTAGTTAGTTGGTTATTGGTTTATATAGTTTTAAAGAACAACAGATATAATTTAACTAATTATTATATATTATGATGTGTACATGTGATGGTTACGTAGTATGTTTTTTTATTTTAATTTAGTTGTGGGGTTTTTTAACATTTTTTTTTTTTAATTTAGTTGAAGTAATAGGTTTGAGTTACGATTTTATAAATGTTGATACCAGAATGACTTTTTACTTTTCCTTTTATACCCCTCTTACATACTCCTTTATAGTTTTATGTATTCTTAGTGCTTGTAGCCTACACACTTGTAACTCCCCAAGGCTGAGAACTCAGCTCAGCCCCACGGCACTGTTAAACCAGGAGAGCAAACATCCTGGGAGCCCCAGACACCAAGGGCCTCTCCAGAACACATTTTGGAACCTCAGCCAGGCCCATCCAGGGGGAAGGTTCCTCAGAATAGGGAGTTCACTCCAGCCTCTCATTGGGGAATCTTTGATAAATATGTTAATTTTGCAAGGCCTATAATTGTGTGTATTTCAGTGTGACAGTGTGCATGCATTTTTGAGGCATTCCACCTGGAGGAAGTGCTGCACCCAAGGATCCTGAAATAAATACTGAGGTAAAAACACCTTTTCTTCATAAACCGTGTTTTGGTTTTAATTTTAAGAGCAGGAAAAGGCAACAAGGTAACAAGGTTTTTATGTAATAGGTTCTGTGATATAGGTGGTCCTACAGTCCTTGCCCTGGCACAGGAGAGACCAAGTCTCCTAGAGTAGGTCTTCATAATTAGAGAGAGCTACCACCTCCAACACTCTGCTTCTCCTAAAATGTCACTGGCTTCTTGTTCCTGGAATATTATAATATCTCTCTTTGCTATTCCTGTTGTGAGAAAACTCCAGCAAAATTGCTCAGTAGTCCCTCACAGTTCCAAATATAAAGTCCTATTTAAAACAGGATGCTTCAGAGGGCCAGAACCCCCAAATAGTTTTCTGTGCAAGGAGGAGGCACCCTCTAGCCATGCCTGGGACTGGGCTTTCACCATTTCTGTCAGGGTGGACTGTGAACCTGACCTTCAGGATGGTGTTTCCTAGGACAGTGTGGGTGTAGGTGTTTAGTGCTGAGGTCACACCTCGAGGGCTGTGTCCAGTTGTGCGTCCTGCAGGAGAGCCCTGGAGGGGCTGGAGTGTGTCCAGGGAAGGGAAGGGAGCTGGGAAGGGGCTGGAGCCCCAGGAGAGGCTGAGGGAGCTGGGAAAGGAGCTCAGGCTGGAGAAAAGGAGGCTCAGGGGGGACCTTGTGGCTCTGCACAAGTCCCTGACAGGAGGGGGCAGCCGGGGGGGGTCAGGCTCTGCTGGCAGGGAACAGGGACAGGAGGAGAGGGAACAGCCTCAGGCTGGGCCAGGGGAGGCTCAGCTTGGACACCAGGATGAATTTCTTCACTGATAGAGCTGTCAAGCATTGGCAAGAGCTGCCCAGGGAGGTTTGCAGTGCCCATCCCTGGAGGGGTCCCAGGAAGGGCTGGAGGTGGCACTCAGTGCTCTGGGCTGGGGACAATGTGGGGATGGGTCAAACTTGGACTTGATGATCCTGGACATCTTTTCCAACCTAAATGATTCTGTGATCCCTCTTTCTCCATATTTTTCTTGGTGAGCTTAAAATGCTTCCCTGTCTTATGTGCTGGCATCAACATTTGCCTTAAAACAATGACATCACTTTCTGAAGCATCTTTTTGTCCTGTGCACTGCTGGAGTCTTTACATCTTGTTCTCATCCTTGCCCTGCAATTCGTTTTGGCTGTAGTCACTGAGCACTTCCATTCTCTTGCTTTCAAAGTCTTCCCTGCTGCTGCTTGTGTTGTAGCTGAAGTCTGTAAGGTCAAAATACCAATTTGCTTTAGTGGGCAGTGCTGCTGTAGCTGTTGTAACACAGAAAAATGGTGGTGCTACGGTTCCCTGCATGCCAGATTTTGTTCCCTCACCCTCCTCTGTTTCTGCTTCTCCCCTTCTGGGAAGAGAACCCCAGACACAAGTTAGTGGAGTTTACCAAGTCAGGAGTGCACCGAGCTAGAAAGAAATGCTGCAGGAGGGAAATGTACCCCTCATGGTAATCCTCAAGCAGAAAGGGATGAGCTGCTTTGTGTCACTTTGCCCTTGAGCGCTCTGGCTCTGTGTCACCCTGCTGCCAGCCATCCTTGCTGTGCTCAGGAATCACAGCCCCAGTGCTGTGTGTGACCCAGCAGTTTGTTCCTCCTTCTTCATCGTGGTGCTGGGGTTTCACTTCACCTCATTCCCAGCCTGACTGCTCAAGTTCTTCGCAGTTTTGAGGTTCTTCTTTTAGCTCTGTGCCCAGGGCATTGTTCTGGTCTCTCTGTTATCTCTATATTTATGCTATCAGCGGCACTTTTGCTCCTGGCCATTGATATTGGTATGCTCATAGCACCCAGGTATGCTCCTTCTTTCTTGTCTGCTCACGTTCTCATCAATAATTCTGTTTCTGCCTCCCTTATCTCCCTCTTGGAGAGATACAACTGCTTGAAAGATAACAAAACCCAGAAATTCTATTCTTCCCCTCTGATTCTCACCATTCATCTTTCCCCCCTCACTAGCAACGGTTGTGCCATTTTTGTTGTTATTGCCAAGAAAATACCTTTTTAAGAAACGATGGTGCTCTGCTTTGGGCCTGTCTCGCCCACACCACCTAAACATGGCATGTGTATTTTTAGGCACAGTTCATCACAATTCTTAATTTTGGTTCAGTGGATAAGCCCTTCCATGTGTCTTTGTTTTGTGCCTCCACATCAGCCATATTATCTATGATTATTTCTTCATTTCCCTTCCCTGCACCCTCCTGAAGCTGATACAAACCAGACTGATTTTTCACTTTTTTTTCTGTTCCCCATAATCCCCATCTTTTCTGAAGACTACCTTTTGTAGTCTGATATTCTCACCTTATGCTTATTATGGCTGTTCTGTTTATTTTTCTCATCTCCTTCAGCACCTGCCAATTCACCTTTTTTTTTTTCATTTTAGCATACTTTTCTCCTTCCTTGCTCTTTCTACTTCAGGCTTTTCTCATTTTGTACTTAAGATTTTTTTTTTTTTTTATTAACTCCTTTCACTTCTTGTTTGTTTCCAAAGTTTGAATCCCTACTTAAAAGGACTTTCTGTGTTTTTCTCCTTAATCCCAAGCATATTGTCTCTTATAGATCAGCACTGCTTGTTTTCTTTACTAGGTTATATTGCCCTGGAAGATATTGAGTTAGCCTGATGTTTTTATGGTTTTGTTGTTGTTTGTTTCTTTATACAATCCTCCTCCAAGTGTCATATTAGAAACCTTTACAAAGGGTATGGACTTTTTATTTCCAACTTCATCGTTATTCTGTTTCTGCTCAAAACCAGCATAATTTTAAGATTATATTTTCCAGAAAGACAAAAACCATAAGAGGGCTTCTTTTCAAAGGAATCAAAGATATAAGAACTCACAAACAACTTCTTCAGAGCCTGTAAAAATACTGCATTGGGCAATCCAACTGTGGAAGGGAAAGGAAAACTTTGGAGAAGGTTCAAGGCCCAGCTAAATGTAACACCTTGGGCTGCAGGCAGTTTCTTGGCTTTTTTTTATCCGAGGTGTTTTCATCCCAAATGCCAAGCACAGTTGGTCACAGATTTCTGGAGTGCTGAATGAGGCACAAGGAGAAAGGAAAAGACTACAAAACTGTGCTTGACGTGTGGCTGTAAGCCTGGAGGCAGCATCCAGCTCTGAAAGCCAAAGAAAAATACTTCTGGTTTGGTGATTCAACATGTTGTTTTAGGGTGCTGATTCCATCTCAAGTCTCTCTGAGACAACACACAGCTCCTGAAGACAGATACTTTTGGTGCAATTCTCCTCTTTCACTGGAAAAATCCCCATTATCTATCCTTTACATCTCCAGGGGAAAGAACTGTGATGTGACTGTGTCTGAAAGATTCATAAACCAGACCGTGTATGAAATCTTCTAAGATTTAAAAAAAAAAATCATGCTAGGATTTTTAAATCCATCTTCCTGATCTGTGGGACAGGTGATTTGTCATTTGCCATCACGATCAGAATACAAATACCTCTCCTTCCTACCAGAGGTGGGGAGATGTGGAAAGATCAATTCCTTCAGTAGGCCTTGGTGAGAGGAGGGACAGTGGGGAAGAGGAGTATTTCTGTGGGAAAATCAGGGAAGCTGCATTTATATGACACAATTACTGGGAAAAGCTTCATCAGGTACAAACTCAGGTGATGCCAGAATGATTTTTTGCTTTTCCTTTTATACCCTCTCACATACTCCTTTATAGCTTTATGTATTCTCAGTGCTTTTAGCCCCACACTTGTACCTTCCCAAGGCTGAGAACTCAGCTCAGCCCCACGGCACTGTTAAACCAGGAGAGCAAACATCCTGGGAGCCCCAGACACCAAGGGCCTCTCCAGAACACATTTTGGAACCTCAGCCAGGCCCAGCCAGGGGGAAGGTTCCTCAGAACGAGGGCTTCACTCCAGCCTCTCACTGGGGAATCTTTAATAAATATGTTAGTTTTGCAAGGCCTATAATTGTGTGTATTTTGGTGTGCATGCATTTTTGGGGCATTCCACCTGGAGGAAGTGCTGCACCCAAGGATCCTGAAATAAATAGCAAGGTAAAAGCCCCTTTTCTTCATAAACCGTGTTTTGGTTTTAATTTTAAGACCAGGAAAAGGCAACAAGGAAACTAGGAGAGAGTTATGAGAAACTGTTCCATGTGGGGCCATGCCTGGGAGGATTAAGGTCTCTCAAAATGCTCTTAGCTGTAGCTAAGCCTGGAGGGGGCTTACACCTCTGTTTCAGAGGTGTGAGGCTTGGAGATGTGTCAAAAAGCTCACGGGATCTTTAAGGATGGATGGTGCTGGTGCTGCTCCCTGTGCAATCCAGTGGTGCACAGCTGCAGGGATTTAGACCAGGCACTGGATCTCCTGTCTGGCTTACAGCCAGAGGGAAGAGGGGGGAGAAAGTGCTCCTGAGAAAGGGAAAGGTTATGCTTTGGGTAAGGGAAGAGTGAGGGATCCTGGTCTGCATTGTATGGAGCTGTCCTTATTTTGTACAGAGCTTTTTATGGGGGAGGAGAGGAGGTTTCTCATAAGGTTGTGGTGATGTCCCTGTCCTGGAGGATGAGAGCACCTGTGGCCCCTTTCAGTGTGTTATCAGAACGGTGGCTCTGGCTCAGGGGCTCTGGCAGTGACTTTACTGCTGCCTCCTTGGCACTCAGCTGCTGTGCTGAGGTGCAGGAGTGGTTCTGTTAGCTTAGAGGGATTCTCTGGAATGTCAGACTGCACAACACAGCTGTGCTGCCTTTGGGCCCCAGCCAGGACGTGCAGGGGCTGCTGTGCTGAACAAGGCAGATTTGTTGGTCTGGGGAACATCTGCTCAGTGGTCTCCTGCAAAAGTAGAGACAAATCTGTGTTGGAACCCTGGGAGCTGAGAATTTTCAATTCTCTGTGCTGAAAGGCACTGATCCACAAGAAAACATTGATCTGAGGCCTTGGGATAGGCTTCCAAAATTGAGTGATAACATTAAAATCATGTGTGTAGTTTGAATAGAAGGTGTGGTGTCACTGATACCTAAATTTGACATTTAAGGTTTTGGAATATAGCAGTACATATAATTATATATATATATCAACATGGAGTTTTTAGGGTGGTGGCTAGATACTTCCTTTTCACTTTCTTCCTTCTTCTTCATGAGTTTAGATGGTGTTTTGCAATTGGATATGAAAATCTGCACTGCTGAACTTAGGGGTTTAAATATTTGGTTAGAAATAAAAATAATTTAGGTGGCAAATCATTATTAGACCAAAGGTCCTTGAAAAATCCCTGCAGAGCCAGAGAACCACAACTGTTAGCCTTGTTTTACCTTTTTAGCAAAACTCACAGCTTCTAAGGCTGTAACATAGATAAGAATTAATAAACAACTGAGTCCGAACAAGAGACACCCACATCTCCTGTGTTTCATCCCAGCTATGGGAAGCCCTCACCCCAACAAATCTGCAGCTTCAAGGTGGATGCAGGTTGGCAAAGCTGGTCTGAATGCTGGACTCAACACGTGGACCTTTGCCTGTACCCTGCACTGCAGGGTGTTGTGTTGCCTGCACTCCCAAAATAGCTCTGGGAGGAATTGTTCTCCGGAGGAAAACCCTCTGAGGTTTATTTTCTTCCGTGCCGTGAACAAGCATTCATGCAAACTCACACCTGGGCTGTATGTTATCAATAAATTATAGAAATTGGCAGGAGTCTCTATGGGCTGATTGGAGTTAAAGGGGTGGGAAGAAGAGATTTCCATGTGCTTACTGGCAGTAGCACAGGAATATTTGTGTAGAAGGAAAAAGTCACAATGTGTCACTGCGGTGTCAGCAGTGGATTCTTATTGTCCTCATTGTTTTCTCTCACAGACACATTCAAAAGCCATAAAATCCTTGTGTGGATTTTAGGTCCCAGCTATGATATTGAGGACCTTGTTACCATATTAACTTGTAGACTGCTGAGGTTTTTTTTTGTTGTTTCTCTTTTCGCCTTCCCTGGCATTTTCCTTCCCTGAAATATACCTGAATAAATGTTTCTGCATACAGAGAGACACAAGAATCTTGGAAAGATCTGGTTGGAAAAGGCTCCTGGAGGGTACAGAGATCAGATTTCTTTTCTTGCAGTGATCCCGAAGCCCAGCTTCTCTCAGCTTCTCCTCTCAGGTCCTGTGTTTTGTGCACCCTGAGCTATCTGGTAGCCCTCTGCCTGTCCCTCTTCTGCCAGATCCTTGCTGAACTGGGTTCCCACAGCTGTTCCCAGTCTGTTCCAGGTGTGATCTCACCCATGCTGACCAGAGGGGAAGAGTCACATGCGTGGATACATTGCCCTGCCCCTCCAGATGTGGCCTGGTGAGGAGTTTGCTGTGTGCACGGGGTGGGTTTCAGTGCTGGCTCTTATTCAGCTTGTGAATAAGGCTGTCCCAGGACCCTTTTGAGCCCTTTTCCCTTGTTTTCAGTCTGCCCTGATGCATGGAGTTGTTTCCTCTCAGCTCCACACCTTTGGGCTTCTCCTTGTTGAATGCCAGGAGGGTTTCTGTTGGCCCAATCCTCCTGGTCTACAGGACTCCTCTGAATTCCAGCCCTGACATTCGGCATGTGAATTACTCCCCTTTTCCTGGCAGTCAGGTCATTTTCCCTGATTGCCATGAATTTGCATAGATGGCAGACAGGGGCCTTGCTATCACATCAGCCAGCACTTTCAGCACTCCTGCAGGTCCCAGTGAGCTTTTCTGTATCATTTGCAGCCAGTTGCTCTCCCACTGCTTGCTGTCCTCCTTCCCAAACACCATCTCCATGGCAAAACACAGAGGAATTGAAAGAGACTTTGAATTTGAATACTAAGGAAAAAAAAAAAATAAGCTTTGAGCACTCTGGCACTTTGTGCATTGCCCATCTCCGTGCCTTTGGCTGAGGGCTGAGGTTCACGCTGCCCGTGCAGGCCCTGTTGGGATGTGCTCAGAGGGTTTTTAGTGTAAACTGCCCGTGGTGATTGAGAAAATAATACCTTTGCATTGCAGCAAATTGGCCCTGTTTGTAGTACTCAGAACTGCCTCGGCTGAGGCGCAGCGTGTTCTGTCTGAAAATGTCACTGGGAAGGGCTCAGGCAGCCTTGGCTCTGGTGAAGCAATCGTGCTCTACAACTCCACCTAACGCAGAGGAATGGGCACCGGTGTTAAAGCCTTTCCCTGAGGATTTGTGTGGTTTCAGAACACAGCAGTCCTGGTGTAATGGCCGTGGCTCAGCTGGTACATGTCATTGGTTAAGGTGCAATGCAATGAAATCCTCAGAGGGTTTTGGAGGGGGGTGCACAAAAGTGATGGGGTGGGAGAGAGGCTAGTCTTCATACTCAGGACTTTTGTTGTGTCTAAGGTATTTGTATTCCCACGAGGACAAAGGCAGCAGAACTGTGTGAGACTGGCATCCTCCTTTGTTTTACTTCTATTGATAGGCAGTGATCCAAACGAGAGTTGGCCAGGCCAGTATTAGAATAACAGGATCCTAGAATGGTTTGTGTTGGAAGGGACCTCCAAGATTGTGTAGTTCCACTATCCCAGGTTGCTCCAAGCACTGTCCTACCTGGCCTTGGACACTTCCAGGGATGGGGCATCCACAGCTTCTCTGGGCAACTGTGCCAGGGCCTCACCACCCTCACAGGGAAGAATTTCTTCCTAATATCCCATCCGACCTTGCCCTCCTCCACCTTAAGGCCATTCCCCCTTGTCCTATCACTACACTTACTGATAAAAGTCCCTAACCTGTAACACTTGAAACAAGAAAAAAAATCAAATTATCTGAGAGATGAGAAGAATTTGATGAAGGTGGACCAGAACTGCCACTCTTCTGCACCAGAACCTTAAACACAGTGCTTGTATAACTTGCTAAAGAGTTCAGATTAAAAGATTATGAAACAAGCCTCTTTTTTTTTTTTTTTTTTTTTTTTTGTCCCCTGCGGCTCTTTCCCACTTCAAAGAACGAGAAGTTTCCTTACAAGCCTGGAATTGGTAACAAACAAGTCAAACCACAAGTGCTTTGTGCAGCAGTGACCAAGGGCTCATTTCCTTGTAGGAGCTGAGGATGGCTGGGGAGGTGCACTGGACCATGAACCTTCTGAGCTCAGAGCCTGGCAAACTTCCACCCAATGCCTGTGTGGAGCTGGAGCACTTTTGGGGAAGTTACCTGGATCTACAAGCTGTGCTACTCCCTGTGGTGTCCCACGTGCCAACATCATCTCTCTGGACCCTCCCTCAGCAGGCACTGGGAGAAAAGCCAAAAAAAGGCCATTGTGTTGGCTTTTCCTGGTGGAAAGGGAGCCTTGTGTGAAGCCTCATGCTGCCTTGTGCTATTTCTTCCCTCCCATAACATCAAGGTTTGTGTCCATGCTAAAAATACAGCTGGGAGCAGAGCTGATGTTTAACACACAGAATTCAGCTCTCAGGGAGTGCCTCCAGTCACAGAGCTAAACTGATGTTGAGCTTGTTCTGGGTTTCATTTTTCCCTTGGGAGCATCTGAAGTTTAGTGTTGTTACAAATGCTGCACCTTGAGTCACAATTCTTCTCTTTTTGTCTATGTAAGTCTGTGCAAGTGTGTGAAGGTTGGAAAACACTTCCATCTCTTTAATAATTAAATTTCCCTGACTTAGTAAATGTCCAGCAGATCCTCTGTGAGGAAATTAATGTGCTGGGGTCTTTGCTTCAAGACAACATTGTGATGATTTGTAGTGCCAGACTATCTCATCTGAAGGTGAAAATGCAGCAGGCTCTCACTATTCTTTGTCACCCATGCACGTGAAAAAACCCTGCACTTTAATATCTGATAGTTTTCATATCTTTAAGCAAAAGGTAATAAGGAATAATGGTCCAAAAAGTGAAAATAGTGAGTACTCGAAAATACTTTTTGCTATTCATGAACTGTTTATTAACAGTATCTGGACTCTGCAAATCTGTTCAGTGGATAACACAGATAAACAATTGTCAATTTACATGTGCAAAATATCTAGTTTGACTTTTTGCCCTCTCTGATATACTGCTGGTTGTGTGGCTACATAGTTGTTCATGGACTGGAGAACAGATTTTTAGGCAGTGGAATACCAAATAGCAAATATTTGTGCTGCGGCATTGAAAAACTCAATTATGTGCAGGCATTTTGCAGGGAATAGGTATTTTTCAAGCATTCACATGAATCAAAAAGCTATTCACTGGAATGTTTATGAACTTCAAAGCGGTGGTACATGAACAGAAAAGAGCATAAGAGTGCTTCAGAATTCAAAGAGACATTCTTAAACATCGCTTGGCAGTGCCAGCCTGAGGCCAAGTGTCAATGCTATCTCCCTGCTTAGTATTTATTATTCTGGTGATATATGTGCTGAGCATTGGGGATGGCAAAGTGTTCTAAGTTTCTGTTTTGCTTAAAATATTTGTGTCAGTGAGGGGTTGTAATCCAGGGAGCTGCAGGCAGCCAGGGAGGGGAACCAAGGCATTAAATCTCACTGCCACTCTTCGTAAGAGACAACATTTTTTTCCTTATCCTCACTTCACAAAGGATACCTGGAAACTATTTGAAACTGGGTGAATTATCATGGGATTAGGGAGAATGATTGGGAGTGTGAATAAATTTTCATCTGTTGATTGTTGAGGGACTCCAAAAGAAGTCTGGGAGGAGTATGGGCTGAGTTTTGGATTGTTTACATGGAATTTCCCAAGTTGCACCAGCCTGCCTTGGAGAGGCAGAGAAGAATTTAAAGTAAGCTGAAGTTGGCCACTTATCAGTCGAGGTATTTTGGGCTACAAATGTCATCCTTGCAGCATGGTGTAGCTGCATGATTTATAAATTACCTGCAGACTTATCACTCACCTCCTGATTCTCTGGTGAAGAATGCCCTGGAGTTGGGGGGGGATATCCCACACAGGAGAGTGGTTCAGCAGTGGAACAGGTGCTTGGAGATGGAGGTGGTGTCTGCACCCTGGGAGGTTTTTCACTCTCACTGTGGAGGTGGCCATGCCCTGAGGAGTGGGGTGGACCAGAAGTCTCATCTAACCTGAATTTTCTGTGGCTCTCAGTGCTGAGAGAGCTGTCCCCAGGGAAAAAGCAGAGGGAGGAAGGCAGGAGTCCTGCCTGGGCATTCCTGTTTCCCATCTGGGCTGCAGGGCAGAATTCCAAAGAGCATAAATAGCTGCAGTCTCATCTCTGCACAGATCCTTTATTCAGCCTTGATTTCTCTCTTGTGGATTTTATCTCGTCTCTAAAGTCATGGGAACTGAAATTTCATGTTACAATTTTTCTCCTCTTATCAGAGATGCATTACTTTGTGTTATGTTATCTGTCTTGTCTACAACTATTTTAGCCTGTTTGTGTTTGTTTATTTTTTTAACAGCATAAATATCAGAGCAGGAAGAGAATTATTGTGTCATTAGATATTACAGTATGAAACGAAGAGGAAGGTTAAGGGCAGATAACAAGGAACCCTTTCACTGCAAGATTCCGAAGGATGTAGCAGCATTAAGTCATTTAAAACAAGTCTGAGCAACTTTTTGAGTCTAATGATCTGGGGAAATATCCAAGATTTCTTGTCTGGAAACTACTGAACTCTTGAAGTTCAGTTGTAGAGGACAGAGCATATATTCAGCTCCAGTCTTTTACATCTCAACAATTTCCAGAGTAATACACCGAAATTACTTTATAAATAACATTTTAAATTTTGTATGTGCTGGGGTAAACTCTCAGTTTTCTTATCAGAAAGGACTTGGGGATATCTTAGACTCTTATATCTGCACACACAGGGGGAAAAGTTTGATAGTGTTTGTTTCTATTGGAATACAAAATAGAAAAATGAGGAAAAATCTTTCTTTTTAGGGGGGCTAGACTGCAATGGTTAGATTGAAACTAAAATATGTTTAGGGTATTTAACATACAGGGCTGGCTATATTCTCATGGAAGTAAAAGAAGTTATGATGTGGAAAATACAGGTGGGTTCCCTCAGCTAGGACTGGACAAGTAAGGGCTGGACCTCGTATTGCTTCAGCTGCTGGAAAAGTGCAATTATGAGAGCAGAGCTTTGGTGTGACCTCTGATCAGCCTGGGGCTGTGCAGGGGGTGGTCAGCACCCTCAGCCAGTGGGGTTTTCACTGGGATGATGACAGTCCAGGACTGTCCTGATCCTGTCCTTGCTCACCTTTATAAATTCTTTGTTGTGCCAGGCCAGATATCACCAGGTCTCTCTGAAAGCTGAAAGGCTGATGTTGAGAGTCCTGGGTGGGGCCAGCACATAACGACACAACATTCCCTCACAGAGCCATTACCATTAAAAAATAAATTGAATTTGAGGTAGTGTCGTGTTGCTGAGGGCTGCCCTGATTTCTCAGGGCCCCTCCAACAAAAACTCAGAGTCCGTTGATTGAGTGATTAGGAATCAGAAGGCTTTAATATGAATAGATATTCAGATTAGATATTTACATTAAAACAAAGAGAGGAAGGGAGAAGGATCCCTTCAGCCTGCTTGGCTTCTGGGATCCTCTCTGTGTGTCTGTACAGCACAGAATCCGTGCCAGTGTACAAATACGAAGTATGAAAACAAATCCCAAAATAGAAGTGATTTCTTTGGCCAAAGAAAAGCAATCTGAAATATTTACATTTTTCTCAAACTGAAAACAATCCGACAGATTCAATGCTGCAAGAACCGGTGAGGCACAAAAGTGCCTAAAGAAATCTTCTCAGGGTTAGCAACAGTGTTGTCTCTTACTTCATCCTTGAATAATGTCATCAACGTTTTTCAAAGACCAGCCTGGAACTCTGTTTCACAAAATACATGCAACAGTGTTCTTGCCCAAAGAAAGAAATTGGTAAATAGTTAACAACTTCCATGGACCACAACATGTTCAAAGCAAGGGGGCCTGCTCTGAGGGGACAGTCATAAATTGCAGAGCTAAGGCAATGGAGAGCTGATGAACACTGGGCTTGAACTTAGGCAGGGTTAACTCTGTGATCTATGGGAGTGCTTCAGGGTGACAGTGTGTGTCACAGCGGCACTGAGTGGGGAGTCAGTGGTAGGGACGCCGCAACCTTCCAGAAGCGTCTCCTGCTTGAGTCGCTCTGTGGGTGCTGCATGCACACACACACACACGACTGCACACACACACAACGGATTGCAACTTAGCTGCGTCGGTGGCAATGAGCAGGAAAGGACCTTCGTGGGTTCCCACAGCTTTTACTCTGTGGAGGGTGCAGGGACCAAAGGCAGAGGCCTCACCTTTGCGGGGGTTTTTATATGGGGGTACCAAGGGAAGAACCAATGGGGTACAGGCAAAGGGGCGGGTACAATGTAGTAACAACCAATGGGACAAACAGGGAGGCGGGATTTACAACTGGGAGCCAATCAGAAATCAAAGAACAAAGAGCTTTCTAGACCGGGGGAGGTGGTTAGGACTAGGGCGCCACCCACTGGATGGCAAGCGCCTGATGGGCACTTCTCTGCCACAGCCCTGAGGTGGCTGGGCCAGCACAACAGTGTGGGCACTGACAAAGTTGGTCAGGGAGAAATTCTTCAGCTCTCGCCCTGTTTGTGAGAAGAAGTTATATTCTCATGAGAGCAGGGCTGTGAAAGTTGGAGGAGTACACCTTCTCACGGCTAAAGCATGGGAAGCTGGAGAAAGTTGTAAACAATTTGAAGTGTTTTGAGAGCTCTATCTCACCGAAAATGTCTTTCAGTCTTGTTATCCTAACAAGTTTCTCTGTAATTAACTAATGGTTGTTCATGTTGGGAGCAATGCCTGTGTCCCGTGTGCCATGCCTTCTAGCGATCCAGGTTATGAAAATGGAGGATTTTTGTTAATAAATGGCTTTTCACCGAGAACGTCCATGCCGTGTTCTGTCGTCCTCTGGACTCAACAGCGACATGACAGCTTCTCCCTGCTCGTGCCAAGTGTGCTGATGGAGTTTCCAAGGGTTGCCAGTCATGCATGGTCTGCAGGTGTTTGTATTACTGAGCGGATCAGATGTGAAAGATAGCTGTTGTAGTCAGGGAAATGACTAATGAGGAAGGTTAGCAGGAACTTTGCATTTTAAAGCCTTCTCAGTGAAAAATGGTGTGGGAGACAAAGGCTCCTTGCATGCTGATGTGTCAGGTCTCCCACCTCAGCCTCTCCTTCGAATCATGAAACTTCCTACAACTGTGCTTTGTTTGATGAACACGATGTCATGGGCATGAGGCAGTTCTTGGAGCCCAGGGAAGCCTGAGAGCTTCTCCTGCCCCTCTGGGGGTCCTTTTATCCCCAGAGCTCTGCAAAAATAGCTTAACCTGCGACCTAAGCTTGTGAGAGAAGCTCCCTTCACTTCTGGAAAGACTTAAATGCACCAAAAAAGTAAAAAAAAAAAAAAGTTGTTTAATGTACCACAAAAAGTTTAATTGCAGTTTTGAGATTTTGCTCTATATATTATATAGAAACAACATAAAAATTTCAAAATGTCAGCTTCTTCTTCTTTTCTTTCTTCTTTCTTCTCCTTCTCTTCCTTTCTTCTCCGACACAAGTTCCTATAGTGTGTTGATCAGTAAAAAAAATTTAAAGTAGAAAAGACATATCAATGAAATTGATATTCACTGGTGTTGAGAACGAAATAAGACACATAAAATTTCCTAGCTAGTTGATAGTAAATATAAAAGCTACCTGCTTTAGGTAGCCATTACCTTTCTGCACTCGTGTTCTCAGAAGCCACAGCACAGCCTGTGCTTCCGAAGCTTTAATAAGAAAAAAAATAAACAAAAAACCCCCAAAAAGAAGCCTTGTTTCACCTTTTCGAAACATAAAACACTGAAATAAGCAAGAAAGCCGAGCCAGAGGCCATCAGGGCCTCCAGCACCTTGACAGGCAGTATTTCCTGCCTGGAAATGGAATGTTTTCCAGCATTCTGTTACACGCTCTGCGTTTGTGAAGCAAGATTTTGCTGAAGCCCAGTGAGGTGTCAATGTGTTGGTACAGAAGCTTGTGAAAATGGTGATTGCAGCAGACGACAAGGCTGGACCACTAAATTTCTCACTGATAAAAGCTCCAGGCTGGAGGGTATGGCCTGATGTCAGGTGGAGGCAGGAATCTGATATTCCTGTTATGGTCTGAGGTGGTGAAGTGTCTGTGATCCTGAAAAGGAGGATACCACTGCCAAACACTGTCGGAGTCCAGGGAAGCCTGANGGTTGGTGGAAAAAAGTTAGTATTGAAAAGACATATCAATAAGATGAGGGTTTACTGGTGTTGAAAAGAAAATAAGATACATATTGTTTCTTGAATGGTTGTTAGTAAGATATAAAAGTAGCTGCTGATCTGCAGCCATTGCCTTTCTGCCCTGGTGTCCTTGGAGGATGCTGCCTCTGCCTCCGAGGTTTTGATAAGACAAATAAAAACAACTCTGAAACAGCAGAAGATCTCTTGCTGCATTTTTTCCAACATGATGAACCAAAAGAAGAAAAGCCCCAGGGCAGAGGACAGGGGTTGGAGCTGGGGGCTCCAACCCCAGCGGGGGCCCAGGCCCTCGACAAAACACCCTAAATACAAGAGCTGTCAGTCCCCAGTAGCCTCTGTGGTGATGTGCACGGAGCAGGTGATAGCTCTGATCTCCACTTCAATTGCATTCGGTAACACAGGAGCTTGCTCGCTGAATTCAGGCACTTCCCTTCTCCCTGGAATGTTGACTTCAAGTTCTGGTCTTTCTGGCCACTAATTATGTTTCTAATGGAACAACATCATCCCAGGTTGTGAGGCTGACATTTAGTGGATCTTAGAGGGGTCCAGGAGCAAGCCTGAAAAAAAGCTTTCTTCCCGAGGGAAAGCTTCTTACTTTCTAAAGAGAACAATTCTGTAAACATTTCATGTTCTCAAAGAAATTCGGTAGAGGTTTGTAAGAATCTTTTAGTTCTCAAAATAACAAGTAGTGTTTTTCACTTTTTCCTTGTTTTTTCACTTTTCTATGTTTTCCAAATATACTCTCTCAGCCAATGGTTGTAGAGAAGCCTTGTGCCATTTAACCAATCAAGTAACTTTTTGCAAAACTCCTTATAAAAAAAGTGTTAAATTAAACAAAAATACAGCCTCTTGTTCATCTGAAAGTGAAGTCTATTTCTCTTCATTTCGTGCGCAACAGCGACGCCAGGTCATGTAAATGAGATAACAAGTGCAGCTGATAAGGAGCTCAGACACTCATCATATAATCCCGTCCTTGTCACTTGAATGCTTAATCTTTTAGAAGAGAAAGAGAATCACAGAATCCCAGAATAGTTTGGGTTGGAAGGGACCTCAAAGCTCATCCAGTGCCACCCCTGCCATGGCAGGGACACCTTCCACTGTTCCAGGCTGCTCCAAGCCCCAATGGCCAACCTGGCCTTGGGCACTGCCAGGGATCCAGGGGCAGCCACAGCTGCTCTGGGCACCCTGTCCCAGGGCCTGCCCTCCCTCACAGTAAATAAAATATTGTACTTTTTTTTTTTTTTTTTTTTAATT
>VZTN01007684.1:45857-108973 GCA_013400515.1 Erpornis zantholeuca
TTTGGTGTGGTTATATTTTGCATGCTATATGAAAGAAAAGCAATTTATTTCTGGTTGCGCCTCAGAGCAAGCTGACGAGCTAGGAATATTCCCTTTTGTTAAAGTTATTTCCAGTTTGATTTTGCAAAGATGGGAGCATCAGCCTTTGTGTGGAAAAAATGTTTGTGTTTTTGAATTGATTGATCATAAAAATAAGTAGCGAGCATCGTAAAAAATTCTGTTTGACTAATAACCACATATCCTGTGTGCATTTAGTTTTTAGCTGTGCCTGTTTTATCACCAAAAAAATAAAAGATAAATCCTGTATAGATTTCTCTAATGAGGATACATATAATTTTTTTTAATTGTGAAAAAGAGTCTAATTATAAATAATTTTCACTTTCTGCTCACATGTTGCCACTTCAGGATGCATTTTTGTCTGCAGTGGAGCAGGAGCAGCCAAGCTCTCACGGAGGTCCATTCATGCTCATGGCCACTGGGTGTCACTATGATATAGACAAAAAGAGGCTCCAGGAGAAATAAAAAAACAAATTCCAGCTCTGCAAAGCTTTTCTGCCAGAATTTATTAGTCGTGGCAGTCTTGTGGAGCACATTCATCTCTTCAGGTCCAGGGTAATGGAGTCTGTAAGGAGCAGTTTTGACTCTGGTGCTGCTTGCACTCATTCAGGACCCCAAAATCAGTCTGGAGTGTTGGGATGCTCAGTAATGAGGGCACGTGGCAGGCAGGAGGTTGCATTTGTTTATGACCATCGTGGGGTTCCTGGTTTTATTCTTTTTCATTATACATTCCCGTGGCCAAAATGTGAGGGAAAAACCCCCACTTGCTGCTTCATCTCTCCAGCACCCACCCGAATTTTTGTCTCTGGAGATGTAATGACAGCTAATTGGACCTTTTGTCCTTGCAATGCTCACATTTCCCAGTTTTTCCTGTATTATTCCAACTTCTCTTTGCCCTGTCTCATCTCTGAGATGGGCCTTGATCTGCAAATGAAGATACAGCTCTGTGAAAGGCATTTTTGGGACCTGTGATGCTGGGAGAAGGGAGAAGAAAGAAGGAAGTAATCTTGTGGAATCACTCCCTTCTTTGTTTGTTTCTTTGACTTTTCTGTTTGTTTTTCAGGCACTGTGTCCTGTCCTTGGCAAACCAAGTCCCTGAAGATTTGTGAATTCTGCCTGTGTGGGTGACAGCAATGCAATTAAAGGAAGGTGCCACTAAAAATAACAAGCCTGGTTTTTTCCTGCATGGGACAAGGTTCCTGTTGGCTGTGCCTGGGTTTGGTAGGTGGACATTTACTGGTGGGTGTTATAAATGGATGGTGTAGGTTTAAATCAGCCCTTGCCTATTGCCCAGGCCTCTGGCAGCAGGCAGTAGCTGTGTGGAGGTGGCCAGCACCCCAAAATCCACTCTGAATTGCAAGTTCTTTAATACTGGCTGACTCAGTCTATTGTAAAATGGATTATTTATTAATAGATACAAAACTAACAGACATAAGACTTAAACAGACTATTACTACACAGGGAACAAACAAAACGGGCAATACTAGTACATATATGCAGAGTTAAAGGTACCATTAAATTACAGCTAGCTAAGAAATAGTACAATTTAGGATCCAATGTTTATTACCACCAATTCCTCAAGGGGGTAGGCATCAAAATCATCTCTCTCAATCCTCAGGGAACTAACTTGTAATTGAGTCCAGCTCCAAGGAGAAATCTCCTCTCAGTCCCCAAGGAGGGTGTAAGAGACTTCTGCTCTGTGATAATTTGTGTGGGCTTTTATAGACATAAGAACTCTGTCTCTTGGTCAAGAATATTTCTTTCGTTTCTTCCCACGTTGGCTTTGCAGACTGAGATGTTGATTCTTAGCTGCAGGCCTGAGCCCTTTGGTGCCAGAGGTAGCCCATGCTGGGCCTGTGACCCTTCCCAGTTGTCTCTTACATGTGCACCAACATCTGTGGGAGAGAGGGGGAACGTCCTGCCACAGTGGGGCACAAGAGAACTTTATTGCTCTCCTTGCCATTTGTTTTTCATGCCTTCTAGGAGAGTGTGGCTGCTGTTCTGCAGCCTCTGGCTTTTCCCACAGCTTTGGGCTCCTCCCTGTGACAGGTTGTGGTTAGAGGTGGAGGTTCTTCACCTCCTTCACACCAAGCTCCCTTTGTGTCTGTTGTAGCAAGGTGGGGTTGGAAAGGACTGGGCAGGTCCATCTTAAACAACTGGCAAACAGCAAATGATGCAAAACCTTTCAGACTTCACAAGAAAAGATCAAAGAGACAATTGCCTGCCTCCTGATCCTAGGGAAGAGTTCAGGGTGTATCTTCCATCTGAAGTCTATTAAAGGAAATGCTTCCATCTACTGTGCTTTGTGGGAGAGGAGAAAATCCAGAGGTGTGGACTGACTCCCTCCAGAGCAGCCTTGGAGTCTGCATCTTCCATAATCCTAACCAGAGCTTGATCCAGCTTCCACAGCCAGACTGGGTAAGGCAAGAGCAGGATGGCATCTCTTGTATTGTGCAAACTCTGACATTCATTTTTCAAAATTACCAAGGAGTGTGGTGCAGCAGGCTTTTTTTATATGCCTCATTATATTTTTTTGGCTGGTGCATTTGCTGGCTGCCATACGGCTCAATATAAAAATCTTTATGGGTATCTGCTGTCTCTCGTAATACATAAAGTTATGTTAATTAACACTAATTAAATCAATCTAAAACATATATGGAACATAGCCCCACAAATTAGATAATTGAAGTGAGCCGGCCAAGTCCGGAGGTTTTTGCTAAGTGCTGTTGGTGCCTCATGGAAGCACTGACAGCACTCTCCTACTCTGCTTGTGCTGTGCAGACATTCCTGAGCAGGTTACTGGGTGCTCCTGAGATTTCTTATTCACTGTGATGCCTTAAATGGCTACCTAGAAACAGACACTAGACAGGAATAAAGCAATAAAGGAGGGATGGATTGGAAAGGCCTCCAGAGGTACACTCTGGGCTCCAGAGGCTCCTGCCTGAGTGCATCCCAACATGGACAAGGACAGCTCCCGAGTTCTTCCCACTTGGATCCCAGCATCAATTCCCCAAGCAGAAGCCAGGCAAGGATGGAATTTGGCCAAGCTTGCCCCCCTGTCCCCAAGATTGTGGTTTGCAGTTGTTGGGCCTAGGAGGGTCTGGGTGTCCTTGGAGAGCTGGAGAGGCTTTGTTGTGTGTGTGTGAGCATGAGAGAACAGCACTGAACGAGCTCCAGGGAACTACAGAGTGACACTGGGCAGGGCAGGGTTGGAAAAGTATAGAAGTTAAAACCCAAGGCATCATCTGGAGGTGCAGGACCAGGAAGGTAAATGCCTGTTGCCATTTTGAACACAGCTGGAAAAACTGAGCTGCAGAGCAGTGGCATTTCTTGCAGTTGCTCTGAACTTTTTCTCAAGTGTCCTTCTGACACCAGTGGCCAAAACTGGCCTATGGTGCAGCAGATTCAGCAGGGCTGAATTTGTAACCTGAGTTAGGATGCAGGAAACAGAAATCAGGTATCTTTAGATGAAAGTATCTGGAAAAATTTTCAGAATAATGAGGAAACACAAAGTATCACAGGCAAAATGTCTCTACTCAAGGAATTTCCTTTTATTTATTGTTATTTAATATAACCCACTAATTACTGTTTCAGACACTGAGAAGAGATGGAGAGAGTAAGAATTAAGCACTTAAGGAAACACTTTTCCTCCCCTTTCTCAGGGTAAGCTTTAGTCCAGCACCTCTCCTCCTTCTTGTCCCTCTCCACATGCCTTGTCCCTGTGTGCCACAGTGAGTCCCCACTGACTCCTTTGGGCAGGTGATGGGCAGAGAGAAACTTCTTCTGGCACTTCTTGCCTTCCAGGAGTGTGTCTCCAGCCCTGTTCTCAGGAACATCTTCCACATGCCCCTTCCATTCCTCCAAATCCCTCTTTTTCCTTTCTTTGCACAGTTTTCTTTGGCGTCCAAAAAAAGCTGCCTTTATCTCCTTTGTCTCCTGCCCTCAGTGCTTGCCCCCATTTCTTAAATATGTCTGAGCAGAGGAGCCAAGTGCTCCTTTGGCTGGTTGAAATTTCAAGATTTGTTTTCATGTTTCAGAGCTGTCTGGATGTGGCTGTGATCAGCTCGGGGCGGTTCATGGCCTCCTCCCACACAGGTCACCCCTGCAGTCCTCTGCTTCCCAAATCCTGCCAGTGAGGCCTGGTACAAGTATTCCCAGTGGGGTGTGAAGAATGTCCTCACTTGCCCTCCAGGTTCCTATAAAGCACTGAAACACAGCTCTGTTATCCAGAAAGAAATAGCCAATGCAGCAGTTACAAAATGAAAAAGAAAGTATAAAATAAGAAAGAAAAAATGTGGGGGTTTTGGCTGTTTTGTTTTTTTTTTTATTATTATTTTTTTATTTTGTTTTTTTTTGTCTAAAAGATTTCTCCAGCTTGTTTATTTTCTTTCAGATTACTTATTTATTTTAAGGAATAAAGTGTTTGCTGACAGAGGCATAAGACCTTTTATAGGCTAAAATAACAGCAATCTATCTCCTCCTGTAACTCTGTGACAGCTACTAAATCAATGACAATAAAGAATCAATGGTTAACACTGTACAGTTTATTCTGGAAAAAATAGCAGTGAGGGTGGTTATTGTGATCCCATAGTTATGGACAAAAGGGAACTTGGATTAAAACTGGACATTTGACCTCTCCTTATGCAGAAAAACTCAGCAACTCGAACCAGCAGGGTTAGAGCCAGACCCAGACACAATGTTGGGGCTCAGGGGCAAAATTCCTGACCTGGGCACTGCTTTCCTGTTTGACCTTAAGAAATAGCTTCAATCTTTGATGAAGGCAGGGCTGCTGATATTTTACCACTGGTGAAATGAGAATAGCATCAGCTTTTGATCAGTTATTTGAGGGTGCCTGATGGAAGGCACTGAGCAGGTATTGATTATAGGAATTCAGTTCATACTTTTCCCACAGGAACAGGAGGGTCAGCATTGTGAGACAACTTGCACATGATGTGAAGTAACTTGGTTTTCTGTTTTGGTTGGTATGGGTTGCTTATAGATAAATCCTAGTTTGGAAGGAAGTGAAACAGTTTTTGGCTGTTTTTTTTTTGCTGATAACGTTACTTGGTAGTAAATTTTAAACCTTGTTGTGTCTCTGAAAAGAACAGAAAGTACTAGTTCTGAAAAGAAAAAAAGTGCTAGTAAAATACTGCATCTGTTTAGATTGCATTTTAAACAGGATTCATTATTAAAAGAGAGACATGTATACACTTCCTGAAACAAGACTGGTTAAACACAAGACAGAATTTTGCCAACAATGAAAGGAGAAGTAATTTTAAAGAGTCCCAGAATTGGAAACCATCAGTGTTGCTTATTTAGAGGATGGGGCTGGATTGCAGAATTTGTTTGTGTTCAGAAAACACTTTGATCATGAGGTGTGGATTGATGGCAGGCAGCATGGCTGGAGCAAGGTCACTCATTAAGATCAGGGTTCATTTGCTGTGGTCAGCTTACAAATGACATAAGTGCTAAGTGTAGGGTGCAGAGGGAGCTCCAGAGCTCAGCTGGTCTGTTCCCCTGAAGAGGATCAAGCAGACCATGATGATTTCTGAGACGTTTCTCTAACACACTCTTAGACCTGCAGTGATGGAGAGACAGCCCCAGCAGGAATTCTGCTGTCCTCCTTCACCAGCCTTTCCAGTAAATTGGTTTTCCTAATGTTTTAATCTTTCTTGCTGTCAATTAAGGCTTCTCTCCTAGCTACTATTTCCACAAAGAACAGGTAATTCCCTTCCTTTATATGACAGCTTTCTATTTGAAGATGGCTACCTGGTACATTTTCCTCTGTTTTCAGCTGCATGTCCCAGTACTTCCAATGTTTCCTCTCCTTTGGACTAATTTCTTGTACTCCACAGTTTCCTGGAGTGCAGTGCCCAGCCCAGCTGTGTTCTTGCCAGTGCTGGGCAGAACAGAAGGATTGATTTACGTCTCAGAAACCTTATTTTTGTTTCTGTACCTCAGTGTGACACTTGCCATTTTCACAACAGTGTGACACTGCTGACTCATGCTCGGTTTGTCTTTGACTGTAACACCCACACCCATCTTTGCAGAGCTGTTACCTAACCTGCTTCTCCACATCCAGTATTTGCACTGTCACTTGAGTGTAGGATATTGCAGTTGCATTTATTGAACTTTATTTCCCCCCCCCATATTGCTAGTTTGCAAACATAATTTTATGTTCTATTCCCACGTGCCTCTAGTTTCTTCCAGCTTTATTCCATGGTCGTAGCTATGAATGAAAACACTGACCTGGGCTGAATCTAGATTATTAGATTGTATCTACGTAGACAGTTCCTCCTAGACTGGGTTTTGCAACTTGCTTGTGTAAATGTTAGATCAGATCATATAAAAAAATCTTACGCAAGGTAAAACAGAGGACACAGAATCACAGAATGGTTTGGGTTGGAAGAGAACTTAAAGATCATCTCATTCCACCCCCTGCCATGGGCAGGGACACCTTCCACTACCCCAGGTTTCTCCAAGCCTAGTCCTTGGACACTTCCAGGGATGGGACAGCCACAGCTTCTCTGAGCACCCTGTGCCAGGACTTCCCTACTCTTACAGGGAAGAATTTTTTCCTAATATCTAATCTAACCTTACTCCCTTTCAGCTTGAAGCTGTTACCCCTTGTCCTGTCACTCCAGGCCCTTATAAAGAGTCTCTCTCCATATTTCTTGTCTGTCTCTCCTAAATTTGAAAGACTGTTATCTTTTCATAATTTAAAATTAACTGACTTGAAGTAAAAACCTTTGTGGTTCCCATTTTCTAGGGAAGACTTGATGCAAAAGGGGCATTTACCACTGTGGCCTTGGCGTCACCTGACAGTCATTTTCCCTGCCTGTTAAATAGCAGAGTAACACTCTCCTTGTTTATAGTGAACAAAGATTTTCTCACTCTCTATTAGTGTAGTTATGGAGTGTTTCTCGTTACCCTCTGTGTCTCCTGATTATGGCTTTCTCCTTTATCCTTATGTGCTTCTGTTTTCCTTTTATACTTGTCCTTGGCAATCTGATTCAGTTCCCATCTATTGGGTTCCTCTGACCTAGGTCTGACATCAATGAGCAGCTCATGATATACCTTAATTGGTCCATTATGCATGGTAGCAGAACAAAGGATAAACAGTTTCAGCTCCTGATAATTTTTGTCTAAATTGCTGCTGTGCAATAAGGGTCACTCACTGCGAACCTTTATCATTCATCATTTTGGGAGCTTTGGCAAGGTGAATGTTCAGGACTCACTTCTCTCCCCTTGCAAAATTTTCTCCCTCTCACTGCAAAACCCTAACAAATGCCTATCCAAAAGTTCCTGGGTGTGATTAGAAGAAGGGTGACCTATGGTTTATTCTGCTGTTCTGCACAAATAGACCTCTGCTAGTGCTCTCTGTCCAAGGAGGTGCCAAATGTTCTCTTTGTTCCACTTAGTGGCTCATAATTTACAGGCACTGATCTCTCTGTCACCGGGGACAGGACCTGAGGGAATGGCTGGAGCTGTGTCAGAGAAGGTTTGGGTTGGATATTAGGAAAAGATTCTTCCCCCAGAGGGTGTTTGAGCACTGGAACAGCTCCCCAGGGAATGGTCACAGCACCAAGGCTGACAGAGCTCAAGGAGTGTTTGTACAATGCTCTCAGGCACAGGCTGGGGTTGTTGGGATGTCCTGTGCAGGGCCAGAACTGTGGTGATCCTCGTGGGCCCCTTCTAACTCAGCATATTCTATGATTCTGTGATTAATAAAACACTGAATCAACCCAAGAGCTGACTTCAGTCTGTGTTTTGGTTTTAGATCCGTATTTGAACTTCCAGGGCTCAGTGTGGTGAGATGATGGCTGTGGTTTTACGCTAATGATGATCGTCTGCAACTCCCACGGGGGGTGAGCAGAGTGGTTTATATTAAGTGCTGTAATTCAGCATCTCATAGTATATGAAAATGAAAGAGATTAGTGCATTTGTGCTGAACATATTTCCACATCAGTGCAGTGAGGGTGCGGTGACAAGACAGCTCTCTAAACCCAATTAGCTGAAGTGAATCCCAGAGATCTGGTCCCATCTCGTCTGAGAAATGTCACCTAACACTGTTACATGTGTTACCAGGAAACACAGCTCCTGATCACATCGGGAGCCTTCAAGGAACACACGTTCAGGGAACCTGCAGATCCTCTGTCAGCAGATATGTGAAGGGAAACACAAGGCAACTTAAAAGAGCTCATTTTCATGGCTTTAAATCAATGCAACTCCTCTAAATCCTCCAACAAAAACCCTTTTAAAATGAAAATAAAAAGAATACCACCTTAGATGACTAATTTCATTAGTTTGACTAATGCTGGTTGGGGATTTTGAAGATTTAAGGCACCATATAAAGCTGAGTATTCTTTTAGACTGCTGCAGGGTTGGGTAAATGATCTCACATTTCTCACCTGCCCACACTCTGTGTTTCCACCCCCTCTGCTCACAATCTGGGTTTTGCTACTCTCTCTGGCCTAATGTCTCAGCATGTTCTGACTCCTCCTTCTGGGTGCCAAGACGTTCCGAGGAAGGGGCTAGAAATAAAGGCAGAGGCAGATCCCTGTTTACTTTGTACCCGCATTCAGACATTATGTAATTTCTGTGGATCCCAATGGATGCAGGAAAAGGTGCATTTGTGGGGCACTGGAAATGTAGATCCATTTTTATGTTCAGTGTGCTTGATGTTGAGCTGGAACTCGTGCTTGGGTATTTTCTTGGAAGACAGTGCCCAAAGCGAGGACCAGAACAATCCTTTGTACAGAAGGGGGGGTTTGTAGCAGAGGTTTCCTGAGCATTGTTGTTAAACAAGCAGGAGAGTGCTGCTTGATACCTCTTAAAGCCCTCATTTTGCAGAAAAAAAGAATCCTGCGAGGCCCCATAATTTGGTTAACTACTCAGGCCTGACACAGAATCCTTGGAGACATCATGAAGAGGCCTTCATTCTGCAGCAAACAGATTGGCACTGCAGTGATGATAATTGTAATTATCATGAGCATAATAAATAAATGGCAATGCATTTTGCTAGCTTTAGGAGACTGAGTAATCTGGCAAACAGCTTGCTGCACTCTATCACACAATAATGATATTCACTGCCAGCCCAGGAAGTTTACCTAGGGGCTGTGACTCATGTTTGTTTTGAAAGGCACAGCATTAAAGGCCTGTGAATTATGTCTGTTGTGAAGAACACTGCATTTAAGTAATTACAAATGCAAAACTAAAGCAAATCTACCAGGCAAAAAAAAAAAAGCTAATTGATCTCCCTGTTTCACACACTTTCAGTCCTTGTTTTTCTTCATAAAATTTTTGCCACTGGGGTGGTTTTCTCGGGATGGTCTAATTTCTGGTGCATCTTCTGGGGTCAGTCTCTGGTCACTGTCTTACTTTCATTGTAGCCTCAGGGTTGCTCTGACTCTGGGACCCAACCCTGGATGAGCCTGAATTTGGGGAATGCCGAGGCTTTTTCCTGACCTGCTGCTTGGGCAGATAAACTGTGACAAAAAAGGCAAGTGAATTCCTGGGGATGTAGCAGGGAGGTGTTAGGGACACATTAAACATGCATTTGTCTGAGAAATGGCAGATGCTTATGCTTTTCTTTAAAGAGGTTATTATAGGAATGGTTTCTCCCGTTGTTTATCTCACCTGTAGGTAACTTCATCAGGAAATAAAAGGTCACCTTGGTGCTGAGAGGATTTCCAGTGCCAGTGTTCTGCTGTTTTTCCTGCTGTAACAAGTACATGAAGAGTCCTTAACAAAAGGTGCAAAACCAGAAAACACATTAAAATCACAGCTAACTAGTTAGTCAAATATGAATGGTAGAAGATAAATACTTTAGAATAGACTCCAATAACCAAGAGCAAAATATAATTCTCCATATTTTTCTTTTTTCTTGAAAAGTTGCTCCCTGGGACCTGTTGTATACAGACCACTGAAAAATTCCCTTTTGCTTCTGATGCTGCAAACGATTGGTCAGGCACTGAGCAGCTTTCCTGAACGGGGACCAGAGCAGAGAATAAATGTTAGCTCCAGTCATTCCTTGTGTGCTGAACTGTAGGTTTTCCTGCTGTGGTGCCTGGAGCTGTGGCAGGTGAGCTGCCATGGCAGAGCAATACCTGACCCATGGATTCGCTCCAGGAGCTTCTCCTCCCTGCCCTGTGCTCTTCCTGTTCATGCCACGCCACCCAGCACGCCTGGGATCTCACCAGGTGCATGACTTTGCAGATAAACTGGGAGATTTATTTTTTTTTTTTATCAGAAAACCCTGTTACCTCTGCCAGCCTTCTAATTTCTCACCCAAATGTTGTTTAGAGTTGCTGTCAACCTTTGCTACTGCCGAGCTTTTAGTCAAGATGAGTCAGGCTAAAACAGGCATCGAAGAGTAATGCGTAAGGCTTTGGAAAATAAGTTAGAAATCTTTCACATTTTCCTTCTAGCTTCTGAGTTATTCACAGCACATTTGTTTGGCTCTTCCCTGCAAACTTTGAGGCTGGAAATCGTTTTGGAAAAACAAGTGAGTTAAGGTAGTGCTATGGAATCATAGAATCCTGGAATGATTTGGGTTGGAACGGACCTGAAAGATCATCCACTTCCACCCGCTGCCATGGGCAGGGACACCTTCCACTAGACCAGGTTGAGCAGAACTCCATCCAACCTTACCTTGGACACTTCCAGGGATCCAGGGACAGCCACAGCTGCTCTGGGCACCCTGTGCCAGGGCCGTACCACACTCACAGTCAAGAAGTCTTTCCTAATATCCCACCTAAACCTGCTCTCTCAGTTTGAAGCCATTCCCCCTTGTCCTGTCACTCCATCCCTTGTAAAACATCTTTCTCCATCTCTCAGGATGGAGCCCTTCAGGCCCTGCAAGGCCTCAATGAGGTCACCCCAAAGCTTCTCTTCTCCAGGCTGAACAATCTCAATTCTCTCAGCCTTTCCTCCCTGCCTCCTAGACTTGAGGCATGATGGAAAATCCCCAGGCTGACCAGGCCAAGCTGAAAACTGCCCTTGATGCTGGGTCCCCCAGTACCTCTGGCATTGCCAACAACCCTCTGTCAAAGAGGGAGCCTGTGGCCATGGCCCAGTGGCACCAGTACAGCTCTGTGGCCTGTTCTTCTCCCAGGACTTTGTGATTTCTTGAATTCTGAGGTGGTATATTCCCTTCCTGCACAAAGAAAGATACTCAAACTCACTTGCATTTTTTTGTGCATTCTCACAGTATGCTATTGGGTTTTTTTCTAGGGCACTTAGAACAATTAATTTGGTGTCACATCTTAGGTCAGGATCAGTTAGAGATGTGCAGTGTTTGGTGTGTGCAGCCCTTCCATCTGTCAGTGAGGCTGACATGAATATACAGGAATGCTTTCAGGGGCGTGACCTGCTACTGCTGTGCATCATTAGTGTGTGATACTCATTCTGCATATTGCATTGTCTCTATAAAACATCTCATTCATTTTGATTGTATTCATTTAATATAAAGCACTGAGAGGGTTTAGGAGTTGCACAGGTTAAGTGCTGCAGTAACCACTGAAAAGTTCACAGTAGTAACAAATCAGTAACAAATCCTCTCCTGTAGCCAAGGAGTGCTGTGTGCTTAACCAGAGTGAATGTGGAGTAATATGTGCTAAAAGCAATAGTTCAAAAACACATTTCCAGTTTACTGGATGGTAGCTCAATAATAATCCCTCGCTGTGTGTTTTGATTCACAGTGCCATTATGGAATCTGCCAATTTCTCTGCCAAAGTCTTGGCTCAGAAGATTCACAGTTGATCCCCGTGAAAAGCAGGTGATTGGATTTGACTCTCATTATCTTGCCCCTAGTTGTGTCGCTTTAAAAATATGATTCTGGAAAAGAAGAAAGGAGAAAGGATGGAGTTTAAAACTACCCTTAAGCATCAGAAATCAGAAAGAGACTACCTGGGCAGCAGAATGGCCAACATCTGCCTCTGGAGCAGTTGGTGCTGGCCAGTATCAGAACCCAGAGGCTGAAACAGGAGGGCTTTGGATCTCATCGAGTTTCTTCTGGTAAAACAATTATCAGAGGGATAAGAACCTAAACCCAACCCTAAGACATGTGGGTAAATAAAACTCAGAGTGGAAAGGCTGGAGGAGAAGTCAGAGAAGGAAGAAAAGATTGGCACGGAGAAGGAATTTAAGGAGGACAACTTTTCATAACCTGCTCATGTGGAAAGAAAAATAAAAAAGGACGAATTAATGAAAAGAGAAGGAAAACAGCTAAAAACTGTGAGTTTTTTTCCTTTGTTGGCAAAACAAGAACTGCCTGAGACTTTTGATAACATTCACTGTAGACTTTTAGCAAGAAAGTTGCAAAGTGCTGGAAGAAGCTGATGATATGCTAATTTTTAGAAACTTTAATGGGTTTAACCCTAGAAACTTTAAACTGGCTCATTTGATATTAATTCCAGGAAGATTCCCAGAAAACCTTTTGCCTCACCTTGAGTGAGGCAAAAATTAAAATGTGGTTGTGTAATGCTGTCTCATCCAACATTCCCTGCAGGTAGAATAATATTCTCCAACATCTTAGTTTTTAACAAAGCAAGAAGTCACTGTTAACATGATTTACTCGGATTTCTGAGAGGTATCTGAAAGGTCCTGTGGGCCCCTTTGATGAAAGAAAAACCAGTACAAAGGCAGCAAACACACAAATGTGGGTTAAGATTGTCCTTGTTCTTGGAACACAGGAGTGCTGTGGGTAATAAGGGTGTTAACATCAGGCTTCTCCAGGAACCTGCTCTCGGTTCAGTATGTTAAGCACCTTCAGAGCTAACAACAATAAATCCCAGGCGAGGACACAGACATGAATAAACAGATAAAAGAACTGGTTACTGATGCAGCCCTGCCTGGATCTCTTGAGGAGCTGCATTCATCTGAACAAGGTGCATTTTACCAATGTGACATGCCAGGGCAGACATCCAGGGACAAAGGCAGGGGTTCTCCCTTGTAGGATGGGGCTGTGCATTCCCATGGCAGCGGCTCTGGAAAGGAGGCAGAGGCAGGAGCAGGTAATCAATCAAGCATGAGCTGTGGTGCAGAGGCATTGCTGAAGAGCAATGAAAAAAGGAGGCAGGGGGCAGGACTTCTGATTATTAGCGAGATCACCCCGGGAATGCCATCTGCTCCAATGTCAACGCCTCGACAGAGGGCTGCTGACAACTCGGAGGTGATGAACCATGTGAGGTCTGAGCATTTTGCCTCAGCAGAGGGGAAGGTGCAGCTCTCAAATATTAGTCAAGATAACAAAAAAAACAGCTTTTGAGGTATTAAATGCTTCATATTCTTGTCAAAAGCTGCCGATGTCAAATGACTTGAAGTTTCAAAGGTACAGAATTGGTGCAGCTGCTGTGAGCATAAATTAGATTTGCAGGTGCTCCACGTCTCTTTGGAGCATTTCTACTGAGGAGCTTAGACGTGAAGCCAGGAACATGAATTTTATGACTTAGCTCTGAAATTCTTGTTTGGAATCAGGGAATATGAAGAGCAAGCTGGTTTTGTCACACACCTTGAAGCTGATGCCTTAAATGGCTACCTAAAACCAGAGACTAGACAGGAATAAGGTAATAAAGGAGGGATTTATTTGAAAGGCCTTCAAAGGTCACACCCTGGGGGTCCAGAGGCTCCTGCCTCAGTGCATCCCAAGATGGACAACACGTCACGAGTTCTTCACACTTTTATAGGTTTGGTCCATTTGCATATCAGCATAAATTTGCCAATTAAAACTTTAGCTAATGATGGAATTTGCCCAAGCTTGCCTCCCTCTCCCCAAGATTGTGGTTTGCAGTTGTTGGGCCTAGGAGGGTCTGGGTGTCCTTGGAGAGCTGGAGAGGCTTTGTTGTGTGTGTGTGAGCATGAGAGAACAGCACTGAACGAGCTCCAGGGAACTGCAGAGTGACACTGGGCAGGGCAGGGCTGGGAACATAGAAAAGTTAAAACCAAAGTCACCAAAGCCATCTCAGAAGAAACTTCCTGTTTTTCTGCTAAAGGCGCATGGGGTCCTTCAAACCATCCTTGCCTTTGCTGTGTGCACCTTTGTGCAGAAGGACTGACTTGTTAGCTCAGAAAGACAAGCATCAGTTCCAGAAGAGAAACTTGCTCCCTATGCCAGGTTTTCAAGCTAATCTGAATCCTGGTATTGCAGCCTTTCCTCTCTGCTCTGCCCAAGTCTGGAGTTTTCATCTGAATATTCCTAATTTTGGAGAAATACTTATTTGGCTAGGGGTCCTGACTATATCTCTGAGATATACTTTGTCAGGATGTTAACTTATTAATATGGCAGAATAACTGACTATGCTTCCTCCCCTCCAAGCACGAAGCAACCAGGCAAAGGAAAATGTCAAGTTTTTGGCCATATTTGACACAGGAATTCAGCACAGCTTTCAAATTTTTTTTCCTTCAGATACATTTAGCAGCATCTATGGAAGGAGCTGTGCAGAAATACCATGAGTACTTTGGCATGTTCTCCTGCAATCCCAACACTGCTCTTTGAGGGAAAGGCACCACAGAAATATTTCAGGTGCCGTGCTGCCCATGAATCATGCAAAGTGCTCTCACTCCAGTGAGGGTTTCTTTCGAGCAGCACGGCTTTTTTCCCTCAATCTCGGACTTCTAAGTGTTGTTCAGAGTTGCTGGTAATGGAAGCTCTGTTCTTAAAATAATATCTGGCAGCAGAAGTGCACACAGAGCTGTCCCTGCAGCTGGTGCACAGCTGAGCAGTGACACCTGTGCTGAAGCCATCTGGGCTCAGTGGCAGGACAGAAAAGGGAGGACAGTGGCAGGGCTGGGACCACGCCTTGGGGTGAATTGAATTTCTCCATTTCACAGAGCAGGAGTTTTAAGAACAACAAGCACCAAAGAAAGCAGAGAAGTCTTTTACTCATTTCCTTTTTCCCAAGAGTGGCATCGTGTCAGGGGTTGTCATGCACAAGGGAATTGAGCCACATGAAGCAGGAGAGGACAAGTCACCCACTGGGGCCACTACAGTGTCACATCTGATACCTGAATGTCCCCCCCCCCGTTGGGACACACCGAGGAAAACCAACAGAAATGTAGGGAGAATGATAAAGAACCACTTGAAGGGAATGCAGTGAATTGCTAATGAAAGGATGAATCTTTGCTGGAAGATCTGTAAAAAGAGGAATAGAAGTCTTAGCAGCAAAAATAAGAAGTGATCCCAGCTTAGACAGTAATATTTTTTTATTCCTAAAATGATTTTTTGGAGAAAACAGCTTGTTTTCCTGCTGTTTTTAATCTCCTCCAAGGAGCTGTAGGTTTTTTTTCTAGAACTGAAATTACAGGCAGGTCTTTTCTCCAAATCTTTCTATTTTCAGCACTGAAACCTTTCCTTGTCGAGCGAGGAGGGAGAACATGGGATGAAAAGAAACCTAACTCCCTTAAAAGTTTCTGGGTGTCAAATTCCATCCACAGCATTCAAAAAACAACCACTTATTCCAGCCAATTAAAAAAACAAAGTCCTCTTCTGCTCCTTTGCAGTCTCCCAGTTTCCAGGCACAAAGCAATACCACCATGGGGTGAATTGTTTGGGTGCCATGACTGTGAGAAAGCTGCAGAGGGAGTGACACTGCAGCGACACAGTCCAGGAAAAGGAGCAGGGAGAGAAGTGAGGGTGGAAGAAGGATCATCATCATCATCATCGTCATCATCATCATCATCATCATCTGAAATTACTGAGGAGAGGGAAACAGCATTTTTTAGGGAGGAGGGCAGCAAGATGGGAGCTGTACTCTGGAAGGAAAGAGAAGAACCCAGGAGAAGGATGGGGGTTGTATCACAATGAGAGCAGATGTTTCAGCTCTGGGCAGTTTTTATTATTTTTTTTTTTTTTTTTAAGGTTAAGTAATAGAATTTGAGTGTTTCTTTGGGTTAGCTGAGGGTCCACTATGAGACACTTTCTAATTTTTATTTTTTCTGTTTGTTTGTGAATAAAAATACATTCAGGACTGATATTTTTAAATCTCCTTCAGAGGCAGTGGTTCCAAGCCCTCCAGGAAATCCTGGATGTGTCCTTAAAGTCTTCTAACAGCCACGTAAGGAAGACGAACACATTTTTCAGGCAAGGAACCATCACCAGGATGTTCCCAGGTAAAGGTGAGCGGTTCAGGCAGACACCGGGAAGACTTGTGAAAGTACTGATTCAGCACTGTAATGTTTAGGTAAATGCTACTACAGCTCTTTAAAAGAGAAAAGCGAGACACTTCTTATGTATGACTCACTAATCACTGTCTGTGCTGTGGAGCCTGGAGTACAAATTCCTTTTGTCATGAAAATGCTTGCTCCTTTGATCCCCACAACATCATTAAACAGCTCTAAAGAGTAAGTAAATCTTTTGGCACATTCTTTGCAAAATAAGCGTTTCAGGATTCAGACGCATGTGGGTGTGTTTGTGATGCCGAGGAGATTGATACCGATACAATTTTTAGCAGCGGGTGCAGACTGCGCGCCTTGCTTTGCCGAGGGAAAAAGGGAGAGAGGTTTTTCCACCTCCTTTTCCAAGGCAAATATGTTGAATATTGAAATGTGCAGGGCAGCCATGCAGGATTGCTGCAGAGAGGCTGCTGGTGCAAAATAAACCTATTTTGCCTGGCTGTTGGATGGCTGTGGGTGTTGACCTTCCTCTGTTGACACATGGAATGTGCTTCCCAAAGGGTTTTGGAGACTTTTGTCTTCGTTCTGATAGGTCAGGTAAAATACATAGGTAGTCTTTCTGGAGACCCTGGTGCTGTTAAGGAGATTACAAGCTCTTTCCCAGGAAAAATCAGGGCTACAGACTGGTGGAACACACGCTCTGGGTTGTGTTCTGGCTCTCTGAGGAGGGCCCAGTGCAGGCTGAAGGCACATGGAGGTTACTTCCTTTATCAGAATTATGCATTATGGTCAATTTATCACTGTCTCAGCTGCTTTAATACCTGGCAATGGTGTTTTTTTCTGGTGCTGTGCACATCAGCCCAGTGCCTGGATCAGCTGCCCTTTGGAGCTCTGCATCTAGAAAATTTAAGGGGCAGGGGGCAGATCAGTTATCCATAAAAATTTCACCAAAGGTTCTCTTGTATTTATCCATTAAGTTCACAAGGCTTTAGCTAAAATGGGAAGAGCTTATGAGCTTACTGAAAGAATACTGGGGATCTAAACCATTCAAAGGAGCACGACTATTTAGAAGTGTAAGAACAGCATTCTCATGCCACATAGCACTCTGTGTGAAATAAGTTTGTACCCTTCCAACACGCCATCTGGCAGCAAACAGCACATTGGTTTGCATCCCAGCCTGTGATCTTGCAAGGAAAATGAAATCATATTTAATAAAATGCGCTTTTAAAAGTCAACTTTTTCATAATGGTCAGTGAAACTAATGGACTTGAGAGCATTTTCAGTTTTCTGTCAGAAAATGTTTTGGTAAACAAGTGTCTGCTCTCAGTTGTGATGTGCATACGAGTAAAGGTATTTATGTCACATTCAGACATGTGTTCTTGGTGTGCATCTGCGCCTTGGAGTGCTCAGAACATTCAAATCTGCACTCCTGCCTGAGCCATTGCAGTGGGAGGAATCAGATTATGGGCTTTCAACTGGCACCCAAAAATAAGGGTGGAAGGAGTTGGATGTTTGAGAGAAAATGGAGCAATTCTGTTGATTCAGGAAATGAGAAGCTGACTGGAGTGAGATGCAATCTGTGGAAGTTCACATGCCTGAGTCCCTCTAGAGCTACTTCCTCTCTCTTATTTTGATACCCTTAAATTTTAGGGAAGATGATTCATGTCTGTGTTGGGTAAGGCATCTTTCCAATTTAAAGCATCTTCTTTCCTAGCACTGTGGTATTTCAAGGGAAGGCAAGTGTGGTGAAAGGAAGTAATAACCACTTGTTTAAAATTCTCAGCAAATTGGGCAAAAAGCTTTCATGTAGTTTAATGGATAGTAGGATAATGGACAAGTGTGTACTTTGGAAAATAAACAAGATAAAATACAGGCTGATAGATCTATTCTTATTAGGTTTTATATGGGGAAATTAGTCTGGCCACTCAATAGATGATGAAATGATTAGGTAGAACCTTCTATCTAGCTGCATACATAGGGTTGTAGATATTTGATTACATGAAAAATAACAATGGAGGCTCAGCTTTTTAGGGAAGAGGAGGGGTTAAAATAATTTACAGAGAAATTGCTGTAATTAAAACCACTCTAGCTGTTATTCAGTCTGTTTGTCTCCCTCCATTAAGGGAGCATCCTCAAGTTTGCATTAATATTCTTTGTGCCTCATGGTGTTCTAGGAACTCTGTCATTTGCCACTGCATGTAAATTTAAATGCCAGCCTCCCAGTCAGTGTTTTGAATCACTGGGAGATTGAGTAAGTATATAATTCTTAGCTTAGACTCTGAACATCTGTTGCCATTTGTGTCCAATATGTAATTACAGCAGGGGGAGCTGGACAATCGGAGATTAAAAAGATGCTGCTTAATCTTCCACCACATGTTTCTACTTAAAAAGAATAACACACTCGAGAAATCTCATGTCAGCTCTTGGTGTATTTCTTCTCCCCCTGTCCTTACTCAACAGATCAGGATTCATTTGATCTCTGAGATTCCCACAATCCTTCTGTTTGGACCTAGGAGTGTGCTCACTTAGATCTGGCATAGCCCAGGTTGTAGGGAATGTTCTGAAGGACTCCATTCCTGGTTTTCCTCAATTAAAGTATTGTGCCTTGTAGTAGTCCTTTCTCCTCTAATAATATATTTATATAGAGTGACTTTTACAAGCCACTTGGAGAGATTGGGCACTAGGGAGAGCGTGTTGAGATGGATAACACAATTCCCCCTCAAGATTTCTGCCTGTGCCATGGAGTGTGCTGGACATCAGACCAGGAGGAGAGCGTGATGTGCTTTCCTCCTTTCTCAAAATCAAGCTGCAGATTTTCCAGTGGGACTACTCAAAAGCTTTTACAAGAGAGCTAAAAGCAGCAGCTGTGGTGCAGTGAAGGCAAAGCATCAGGAAAAGGGCAGAACCAGAGGTTGTAGGGTCATAATCATGGCACAGTGTGCAAAGCAACGTGGCCAATACCCTTTGCAAAAGTTACTTACACAAATGTTTTACCTAAGAGCTGATTCCAGACAGTGACCTTTAGGAAGGGGATGGAAGGAGAAATTGGGTGCTCAACACTAGGCTGGATGGGGCTCTGAGCAAACTGGTCTAGTGGAAGGTTCCTTGCTCACGGCAGGAGAGCTCGAACCAGGTGATCTTTAAGGTTCCTTCCAATCCATACCATTCCGTGATTCTATCCGGGAGGAGAGATGACACTGCAGAAACAGGGGGAGAGGGAAGGGTCAGAGCAGGGACATCCTGCAGAGGAAGGAAGGAAGGAGGGAGGCTGTGGGTGTATATCACTGGGGGAGGTGTGGAGACACAGCAGAGGAGCCCCTCTCGGGGTGCTGCCCACATGGACCAGCCGTGGCTCGGCTGCCAGTGCTCATCCTTCCCACGTCCCCCATCCCATCCCTCGTGAGATGCTGAGGGGGTGTGTGTGTGTGTGATGCTGAGCAAGGAAGTTGTGCCTCTTCATTGACTGGGAGAACTTGCTGTCCTCTGCAAATCTTTGAAAAATGTGAGTGCAGAGTTGTAAGAGATTGACAAAAAGAGTTGCTGTATTTTGGTGAAAAGCGTTTCACTCCTTTTGTACTCAAGAGGGGAAACTGATTTTACTGCTGGTTGGAATAGCAATGGCCAGTGAGATGTGCCCAGTACAGACAGATATCCATTCTAAACTAACACATTTTTCATACTTGTGCTGTTGGCTTGTGTGCTTTTCCAAGTTTATCCTTATTGTCTTAAAACTCCAGAAGGTTGGGGTTTTTAGGGGTTTTTTGCTTGTTTGTTGGGGTTTTTTTTTGTGTTTTATTTTTGGTTTTTTGTTTTTTTTGTTTTGTTGGTTTTCAAAATTTATTTAAGAGCTAATCTACTGAAAAAGTCATTTTCCCAGATTTTCTTTAGGACAAAACTGAAATTATCTTTTTTTTCTCCCCAAAAGAAAATTAACTTGCATGTCACCTCAAGAGAATTGTGATTTTCTTAGAAATGGGCTTTGGCACTTGAAAGGATTTATTGAGAGATATTTATGAGATACTGAACTTCAAAATGTCATATGTATTAGGTTCAGCCCTTAATAAAATGACATGGCAAGGTGGTCTGCCAGACTTGTCCCCTTAGAGAGGGTTTTGCTCAAGCACTGTGTTATTTTAGTTGTATAGGGACAATTAAAGAAGCACTATTTGCTTGTTCACTTTGAAATACAAACACAGCTGTACCATAAACATCCTCAGAACTCCTTTAGATGTGAAATTAATAACAGTGACATGGATGAGGGACTGCATAATGTTGGGTGTTGGAAGGCAGTCACAAGTAATGCTTCCCCTTCCCGGTCTGACTGCCTTTTACCCTCTCTCCTAGTGAATATTTAATCCTGGAATAAGGAAATTGAGATAAAAGAGACCTGAGCCTGGACTCAAGCCTTGCTTAGAACAGTTGGAAAGAGTTCCTTTGGCTTTGCTGTGACCTGCAGCTGTCCCTGCCCTCCCGTGTGCGCACCCTCTCTGTGCCTGAGGTTTCTGTCCCTTCCCTCCTTCTCCAGGCATGAACATCATCTTTGCCTCAGCACCAAGGGCCTGCACAAACATCTCACTGAGCTTCTAGCCCTGGATTAATCCACTTAGAGCATCCCAGAATCTCAGAATCCCTGAAGCTGGAAAAGCCCTCCCAGCCCAGCCAGGCCAAGCTGTGCCCAATGCCCACCTTGTCCTGAGCACTGAGTGCCACCTCCAGCCCTTCCTGGGACCCCTCCAGGGATGGGCACTGCAAACCTCCCTGGGCAGCTCTTGCCAAGGCCTCCCCTCCCTTTCCATGCACAAATTGCTCCTGGTGTCCAAGCTGAGCCTCCCCTGGCCCAGCCTGAGGCTGTTCCCTCTCCTCCTGTCCCTGTTCCCTGCCAGCAGAGCCTGACCCCCCCCGGCTGCCCCCTCCTGTCAGGGACTTGTGCAGAGCCACAAGGTCCCCCCTGAGCCTCCTTTTCTCCAGCCTGAGCTCCTTTCCCAGCTCCCTCAGCCTCTCCTGGGGCTCCAGGCCCTTCCCAGCTCCCTTCCCTTCCCTGGACACACTCCAGCCCCTCCAGGGCTCTCCTGCAGGACCCACAACTGGACACAGCCCTCGAGGGCCTCTCAGTGCCTGGCACAGAGGGACAATCCCTGCCCTGCTCCTGCTGGACACACAATTCCTCATCCAGCCCAGCTGCCAGTGGCCTCTTGCCCACCTGGGCACCCCTGGGCTCATGTCCAGCCCCTGCCAGCAGCACCCCCAGGGCCTTTTCCACTAAGCCACTTTCCAGCCATTCTGCCCCCAGCCTGTATCACGAAATTAGAGCAACTTCAGGGGTCTGAAATGGAAAAATAACAGCATGCAGGGAGTTCAGATATGTGTGAGGCCACTTTAGTGAGGGGCACATCAGGAAAGCTCTTCCACATAAGCTGAATTCTCTGTTTTCTCCAACCAAGATAAATACCAGACCTTTTGACATCTTGAACTTGAGGTCCTGGCCCTGGCCAGGTGAGTTTAAGCCTGTGGAGCATTTCTTGCCTGAATCAGTTCTCTGGTTCCAATAAGACAGTGTGTGGAGCAGCAAAATGCAGACACTGAACTTGAAGATGGCAGATTATTTACAGAAAATGTGTAGGCGTGTGGCTGTGTGTGTTTGTCTGCAGTTTTTGTGCTGCCTAAATGCCAGTGGCCATTTCACTACATTTATAAACTTTGCAGAGCGTTTAAACCAGCCACAGGAAAATATGGGGAGGTTTAAGAGTCAGCAGATTCATGACCCTCATCGTCCTGGATGTAGCTGGCATGGCTCATTCTCAGCTGGTGTTAAATTTGCTTTCACAGTCAATACTGAAAAAAATATTCTTTTGTTGCACCATTACTGTTTTCTTGGTTTTCTAGTTATTCACTTTTCAACTTCTTTGTTCTTTCTAGAGCCTATTTTTCCCAAGAACCTCCAACCCACCTCAATTTCACAGAACTCTGATCGCCTCAAAAATATTTCAGGAGTTGTTGCTGTAAGCTTACATTTTTTAAGGGATTGTATAATACATTTTTCCATCTTCTGCGGCATCTTTGGAAAATCATGTCAGGAGAAACATACTTAACACAGTAGAATTTAATTATGCATTAAAGTGCATCAAAATCCTTGTTAGTCTGTGGACCAGAATAATGGTAAGGGCATCTTCACGAAGATTTGCTGGATTTTGCCAATATATGTTTCTTAGAGTAGACTGTGCTACTCCTTTGTTTTGGGCATGCATGAAATCTTTATTTATATGAGTTCTTAAGTCACTTTTACTCTGTCTGTATATAAACAAATAAGAGCATCCCAACAATGTGATTTCATGCATTTATCTCAAAGTTTATGATGAAAATGTGGCGACTGAAATATACCTATCTACTTACAGAACAACAGATATTATTGGAGTTTGATTGCCTTTTCTTCTTCCCCTTACTTTAAAGATCTACTTGTTTTAGTGATCTGTGATTTTTTGCTTCAGTGGTAGTGATTTATATTACAGAATCATTTACAGTAATGGATATGTAGGTACTCACAATCTTTTTGATCATTCTAAGCCGAATAAATCCTCTCAGTGGAAGACCATGAGGAAAAATCAAGTTCTAATTTCCCATTGATACATCTGCCCTCACTAGCTGGTGGCCTGAGTTCAATTTGTCTAAGATTGTGCCGAAAATTTGTGGCCAAAGGTAGGCTGGGACCCTGAGTTTTGGTTTTCCACGTTGCCCACAGCAAGATTGTCCTGTGGAGGGGTCTGAGGGTTGTGTAGTTGAGTCATTTCACAAACAGAGCAGTCTGTTTCAACATGAAAATATCCTTTATTTTTATTATTAAATGGGCCTGGTTTCTTAAATGCAGAATGCTCTGTCTTCCCTTCTTTCCTCCTAAACCTGCTTTTAGAAAATGACTGCAAATTCTTGCAGAGCGATTATAGAGTTGACAGCTGCAGGAAACCTTCAGCTCTGCACGAGAATGATTGATGGTCAGTGGTGGACACCTGCATATTGTGCCCCTCCTGAAATGCATTCACTTAATCTCAGGGGCATTCACTTAATCTAAACTGCGTTTTGCAAACTTGAGCACGCTGCTGAAGCTGAAGGGAAGTAGGGTTTGGGGTTTTTTTTAACAGCATTCATTTGGGGGGAATGGTGTACAACATGGAGTGTGTAGTACTAAACCTGTCTCAGAGTAGAAAGATCTGGACATTTGCTGAGGATCAGATGTACTTCCAAAGTCCTGTTCCTTAAAATGCAGGTAAAAATAGCCAAACTCTTCCTTCAGACACCACTTAATTTGTTCACTCTCAGTGACTGTTGTTTAGTATTTCAGGGGCTGCAGAAGCTGCAACTTGTATCTCCTTGGAAAAGAAAATTTTATCTTCTCTCTCATTAGCTTCCTTCCGAGTTCATAATTTTTTTCCCTGTGCCAGGCAATGTTTGCAAAGCTTCCAATCTCAGAAATTCCTTATCACTTTCACAGTGCTGTCACTGTTGCAGCGTGTTTTTCCATTGACTCCACCAGGCTCTGCATCAGGCCAATAATGGCTATTTGTCAGTGTATCCAGGAGTTATATTGACCTGTATCATGCCAAATTCCATCAGTGTGTTTGCAATTCCCAAGCTTTTTGGCATGGTATGTGCATTACATCGTTGGCGACGCTCAGAAATTGCAGTTTTGTGGTGCTAGGACAATAATCATAATAATTCTGTATTTCCTATGTGCTAATGGAAAACATGAAGTTCTTTTAACAAATCCATAGGCTGCTGTTCTTATGGGGGCATTTGTCTCTCCATTCCCCCCCACCCCACCCCAGCGAAATGGATTTTCTGACATTTCTGTGACCTCTTAGAGAAAGAATTAGGTTCACAGTTACCAAGCAACAGAAAGTCAGGCAACACACTTTCGAAGCCCTCTAATTGCCCATAATGGTAAGAGCAGCATCCATGTTCACAAAAGCTTCATCTCCTTGGTACTTTGCTGCAGGAACTCATTTACCTTTTATTGCCAGTGTGGTGTTAAGCTGTAACCACCAAAGGAGGAGCGGGAAGTCTGAAGGCTCTGGAGCCTTGGAGCTGCTCTGCATATAGAGGACCATAAGGATTGTCATTTTCACAATTCATGCCTCACATTTCACTTATTCAGAATATTTTAAGTGCTTAACTCACAAGAGAGAAGGCACATTCATCTCTACAATATTAAAACCAAAGTGAACGCGAAAAAATAACTTACAAAGTCTTTCAAAGATTTAAATGAGAGACCAAAGAAAGGCTTTAAAGCACAATATATTCTGACAACTTATCCTCCAAGGATTTAAAATGACATGTTTCATGAGTCACACAATGAAATCTCAATGGGGGGTGGGGGAGAAATACATGAATACATGTTTGAGACTTTGAAGGATTTATTTTTTTCTCCTCCAGCTTGTACCCTGCCTGCATTTGAGGAGTGAAACTGTCCCTTCCTTGTATGGCATATCTGGGACACTCTGTGCCACTCCTTCCTGAAGCTTTTCCAAGCTCTTCCATTTTATCCAGTGACTGTAGCAGTCTCCATCTACTGTTCACAACCCACTTTCCTCAAGGGGGATTGAAGGAAATGTTTTTCTCCAGGTGCTGCATGTCTCCTCATGGAGACCATCCTGAGGGGACAGTTCTAGCCTTTCCCACTGGGCATTTGGAGTCCACCTCTGTGTTCCCTGTGGGAGATGGTGCAGGGACAAGTGGCAGCCACTGACTCCACTCTCCTGCTGCTGTGCCTTGGGGAAACCCTTTCAGTCCTGGGTGGGAGGAGGTCGTGTGTCTGGGTATCAGTGATCTGCTTTCCTTCTCTCCAGCAAGGGGTAGATTTGTGTTCAAAAAGGGCTTCTTGGTGTTTCTGTATATGCTTGCATTTATTTTCCAGCATACAGACATTGTCCATTAGAAACAAATAAAGCTCTGGATCTTCTTTCTCATCTCGTTTGCATTGGAGTTAACTCTGGCAAAGTTAATAGACATTATATTGGCATAAATGAAGACAGGACCAGAAACTAAAGGTTTTTGTCCCAAGACCTAAAGAAAACTGCACTCTAAACTTGGCACTCTGAGCAAGAAAGCACCTTGCACATGAGCTGTCCATCCAATATTTCTTTTTTCCTTTTGCTTCTGTCCTCCTGCAGAAATGAGGTTTAATGGAGAGGTATCATATAGTGGAGGTGAAATGGCCAAGGGCTCAGCCATGCAATCTGTCACATGCTGTAGCTCCAGGCCAGCAAAGCTTGTAGGCATCCGAGAGATTTCAGAGTCTCACAAAATGATGCAATTCTTCAACATGAGCCCCTGCCTGTTTCTTCTCAAAAGAAACTTGCACACAGGGCAGGTGGGGACTCAGAATTTTTAGCGTAGAGAGAATAAAAAGAATCTGAGGTTAAAGTATCTACATGTACACAGACACTTGAGCTGTGTTTTCCTATTTAGGGCCTTTTTACTACAATGACTCTGCAATTACCACCTTTTCCAGTGGAGTTACTTTGAAAATGCTATGTAGCTTCCTATATCTGTCTAATTAACTTGTCTCATGACTGTAAGTGGAATGCACCATCATTTCCAACGTGGAAAGAACTTCTTTGGAACCATGTTCTGACAATTCAAGAATATTTCTGCTATTTTCAGTTCTAAGGGTGGGTATTGTTTGGAGACACTCTGTCTGGAGGCATGAGACGAAAGTGGGAGTTATTGTGTTTGCCCATTGCCTGAAATGAAGCTATTTTTCTTGGTTTTGGCTAACCTGTTTTTAATAGGAGTTGATCATACTGTGAATTAGAATTTCCATTAGGAATTACACATTAGAAAAGCAGTAGTTCTGGCCAAATTTGGATTTTTATTGCTACAGGGTCCCTTTGAGCATATTTATGCTGAGTATTGCCGTTAATATGGAAATATAAGTGGTATCCTCTTACAATTGTACTAACCCCTTAAATCTTGCCCACCTTCCTATTCTGATAAATTCAAATATTAACAGTGTAATCAGCACTGCTGTTGATAGATACATCTGGAGAAAGGTGTCGTGGTTCTCTCTAATTGGGCATTTTTTTATTGGTATAAAAATACAAACCAGCAAAATAAGGAGTTCCTATTGGAAATGAAGGCAAGATTAAGAATGGGATTTTCCTTGCTCATTCTTCTCCCCAGTCCAAAGGGGATGTGTATCCATATGGGTAACCATCCATATGTGTTCTCTCCAAACTCTTTGTAAAAATTTGTAAGCCTAAACCACTACCTTCCCTCTTTATCTAAACATGCTGCAGGGAGTAAGTCCAACATACTTCTGATTTTTTTCCTCTTAGTGGTTAGCATGATACTGCACAGCAGAATGTTGACCACCCGCCATGAATTTTCTTTATTATTATTATTATTGCAACTTTGATAAAGTCCCTGAAAGATTTTTACTGGAACTTTAATCCCCCCAGGTCATATCCCTGGGCATTTCTAAGTAAGTTACTTCAGAACACTGAAATGAGCAGTGTTGCAGCCATATCCTAATTGAAGGGTTCTACCTCTACACCACAACAAATTACATGGGCTCCCATCAGTCAACTGCCTTGGGAAGATGCCAGATCTCTAGGGAAAACTCTTCTGGTGCATATGGGGGGAAAAAAGAAATGCATCTTTTAGAAAGAACAAGATTCTCCATATTTAAATGCCCCACAAAGCTGGCATCTGTGTTCAAATTAGCTAGATCTGCATCCAAAAGTGTCCAGGGATTGAAAATGCATCCCTTTTCCATTTCTGATATAGTGTTTACTTTCGTGAAACTGAAAAAAGTCTCCTCATGGAGAAAAGAGGATGTGGGATCCTAACTTTTCACCTCTTCCTTCACCTTCTTCATTTAGTTATCTGCAGAGTTAAACAATTGATTTCTGTGGGGAACAGTGGTTCACTCTGTCCTCACAGTATTTTCAAAGAGGAGCAGGTCAGACCCTCATCTCCTTTGCAGCACAAACCCACCTGGGAAGTTTTCTAACTCTGTCTCCTACCTCGAGGATGTTTAGCCCTGATCTAGAGACCTCTTTTTTTTTCTGTATTCAGGGTGGAATCTAGAGCTGTTGGTAGAGAAAAAGATGAAAATACCTGTCATTCTCAAATTCCAATCTCCTTTCTGTTAATGGCACTTCTGGATTCTGGACTAGCAGCCCTCAGCATCTCGCTCTCTGCAGACTTCTCCTCTAGCTCTCAAAAATAGAAAATTGCTCTGGGATTTTTCCTGGAAGGCACCATGAGTTTGCAAAAATGATTGCTGCAGAGAACCTCAACTGAGTAGCAACCCTTGTGAATGTGCTAGAGAAAAACCACTCCTATATTGCTGCAGAGTGTGTCTGTAACTGTATTTTATTTATTTCATGAACACCATGCAATATTGCAGGCATAGATTAGTCAGTCAAGTCAGATGTAGGTGGCTGGGGCTTTCGGCACTTGTTATGCAAATAGCAAACAGCAGTAGTAACTCACTCCTAAAGGTAATGACAACATATATCTGCTGCCTTATTTTGTGTGCTCAGCCTGCTCCTTGGAGCTGTCTGCACCTTGGGGCGAGTGTCAGGGGAAGACTTACTAGCTCCAGCCATGCACATGTAATATTAAACAGCCAGGGAGCTGTGGATGGCATCTCCCTGCTCACTGTCACACCCTCCTCCTGAATGCAGTGAGCACCATTCCACAGCGAGCTGTGGCCTTGTTCCCCAGCTTGGAGCGTGGCAGCAGCACAGCTCTGACTGATTGCTGCATGTCTTCATCTGCTTGGCTCCAAAACCGTCTCACTTTCACCCTCTGATGTCTGGGTCCTGCCACAGACCGTCCTGTGCCTGCTCCTAATTCTTGAGGGTGCAGACCGTGAGTAGCTTCTGTGTCTGGATTTACAGACCCACTCCTGGAGGTGTGATCCTGGGGAGGGTGTTTGAACAGGGGTGCAGGGAGTCTGACACAGCAGGGGGACTGGCTGAGGTTCTCCCAGCTGCTTCAGTCACTGCAGTGAGGAGCTGTCCCTGGAGCTGGTCCCTGTGGGCTGTGGAGAGCTGGGGTGTGTGCTCAGCACAGTGCTGGGCTCTGGGTGCCTTTGTGGAGCTGTCTGGGATACCCATCTGGAAAAGGGAGCTTTAAAGTGCACTTTGGGTTTGATCACCCCAGGTCTCCCCATTCCCAGTGGAGACACAGGGCCCGCAGGGATGGAGGACTGGCCTTTAACAGGGAACTGAACTATTTCCTGGAAATAGTTTTGTTTTAAAAAATGAGAGCTGTCTCTTCAGCTAGGATGAATGAAGATGGAGGGAAAGATTTTTGTATTGGAGAGAAACATTCTACAAAGTCTCCGTTCCTAAATTATTTTCAGCTTTGGCAAACAAGAGGCTGGGTCATCAGAGTCAGAGCAGAAATAAAATGGGAGAAAATCTCAAACTGAGGAGCCTTTCTTTCCCCTTCTGAACTTTCCCTACTCAGGCAGATGTGGTTCTGTTTAGCTTTTTCTTTTTTTCTTTTTTTTTCCCTGAAAAACTTTACATGAAAAGGGTCAAGCAGCCAGCTTTTGACTTTGACTTCGTTTGTCCTCACTGCCATGGAGAAGCTTTTGCCTTCTCACCTCAGATCCTTACCAGCCATCCCTGTGGACTCCCTGCATGGGCTCAACATCCCTGTCTGTGGACTGGATTTGCAGGGCATTTGCTGCAGGCCAGGCTTCCAGCCTGTCAGGAACATTCCTCACTCAGTTTCCAAGCTCAGCTGGGGAGCAGAGTGCCCAGCCCTTTGAGTAGGGCAGCTTGATCCCTTTTTACTACACTATTTTTCCTGAGGAGAGCTGCTCCAAACCTTTGTGGGTGACAGCTTTGCTGTCCCTCAGAGGTGACCTTCAATGCAGGTTTGGCTTGGGGTGGCCATTCCTGTGCACAAGCTGTCACAGGGTGACCAGGTTGTAAACTCCTGGGTGCTCCAAATTAGTTTTTAACACTTCAGACAGACTCTTCAGCTGCTTCACTCAGCTGCTAGTTCCATTGCTGAGTTTTTTCTGGAATGCTTTGCCAACAGAAAGCAGGATCCTCTAAATAACCTTTTCCTCACCTCCTGGAAGGCCCTCTAAGTAAGAGAAAAGGAAAGTATCACTTTTGATGTAAACGTGTTCACTTTCTGGATCTGCTTTTACAGATTGGATACATCTTATTGTCCTATTTACCCACAAATGAGAACGAGGCCAAATCTGATCCCATTCAAAAGCAACACAGGTTTGATTTTCAGGCTCAGAGTGACCTCTGAATGCTTGGACTTGATGGAAGCTGAGAACATTTCGTAGGAATGAGGTTCTGTAGCAGCTCTTTCTCCTAAGGGCAGGGGCATGGTCCATTATGGTCTGTTCATGGTCAGCAGAAATGAGTGGTTTGATCCAGCTTCTGATGAGCCATTTCATTTCAGCCAAGAGAGATGCAATGTTTACTCCTTCTTGTTTTCCCCCCAGCAGAGAAGGTTGGTGCACTGCCCACTTTTCAGTGGGTGGGAGAACGCAGGATGCTGTGGCAACAGGGACAGGCACTGTTTCTCTCAGCAACCTCAAAACCTGCCCACAGTCCAGTGCACACGTAATATTTTACATCAAAGGAGAACCAAGGCTGGAAAACTCTGACTAAAGGCAGCTCTTGCAACCTGCTCTCCCAGGAGTGTGTGCTTGGTCCTGTCCTGCCCAGAGAGAGCTCATAGATCAGAGTACATGAATGCATAATGAAAGCTGTGCATGGATAAAGAACTGGATTTATAGCTTCACATGGTTCCCTTTTGTTGGGCTTTTTAAAAAAGTGTTTGGTTGGACAATGCAACGTTTTGAATGTAGTCCCTTAAAAAAGAATCCTGGAAGATTGAAATCAAATCATGTGAGACCTCAGTGAGTCCTTTGTTCCAGTTGTCATTAGATTCCCAGTTCAGGTCTCAACCACACAAGCCCCATGAATGTCAGGGAGCAGTGGCTGCTTTTTCTTCCATCTATTATCCATGAAAAAAAAGACTGGAAGACAGGCATTGCTATGGGGTCAAATACTGTTTGCTAGCTACAAATGTTTGAAGGGTATTTCTTAGATTTTATGTGTTACTTTGGGGAGTGTGGTCACTTAGAGATGTCACTGACAGGGACATAAACTTGGTACATTCATGCAGAAAGACAGGATGAGTCATTGGTGGAGACCTGAATCTGCCACCTTGCAGCTGAAGTCATAATTTCACATCTGCAGGGAGTGAAATATTTGATTGGCAAATGATCCCTTATCTAAAATGGGCAAAAGATTACATTGGCTTGCTTCTCTCATGAAGGTTTAAAACACAGCTTTGTCCCTTGACTGGAATCATACACAAGGAAGTAACAAGGAATTCCCCTGTTTGGAATTTCTAGTCAGTAGTACCCTTTTCTTCAAATGGGAGCTGATATGTCTGATGTCCTGGACACTGGCATGGCCAGTGAAGGGAGCCCACAAAAAAGATGGAGAGAGGCTGCTTACAAGGGCCTGGGAAAAGGGGAAATATATAATAGAATCATTGGAATCACAGAATGGTTTGTGTTGGAAGGGATCTTAAAGATCATTCGGTTCGAGCCCCCAGCATGGATTGGGACAATCACACTATTCCAGGTTGCTCAGAGCCTCATCCAGTCTGGCCTTGAACATTTGCAGGGATGGAGCAGCCACAGCTGCTCTGGGCACCCTGTGCCAGGGCCTGCCCTCCCTCACAGGGAAGCATTTCTTCCTGATATCTAATCTAAATCTACTCTCTGTCAGTGGGAAACCATTCCCCCTTGTCCTACCACTCTAGCCCTTGGCAATTGTCTCTCTCCATGCTTCCTGTGGGCTCCTTCAGGCCCTGCAAGGCCACACTGAGCTCAGCCCAGAGCTTCTCCTCTCCAGGCTCAACAATCCCAGCTCTGGCAGCCTCTCCTCCCAGCAGAGCTGCTCCATCCCTCTGCTCATCCTGCTGCCTCCTCTGGGCTCTCTCCAGCAGCTCCACATCCTCCTGTGCTGGGACCTCGGAGCTCAAGAGCTAATATCTACTTTCTGTGTCATACTATAAATACAATAAATATCTGACCATGCAAGTGTCATGTTCCTGCCCCTGACAAATGGGTGCTACTTTTGGTGTCTGTAACAGATTCCTGGATGAGCATGCAGTAATAAAAAGTGAATTGAGAGTGAGTATGGGAATAGAAATTCAAGGCAACGCAAAAGAATTCCAAGCAATGCTATTCAAATGAACATGGTTCAATGCTTGAGAATGAAACCAGTCTGTGAAGTCTGTGGGCAAATGGGGGGGTGGGTGCTGCACAGGCTCCTGGCTCACCCACTGGCACTGACACTGATTTGGGACTAGTGGCATTTGGTCCAGTGCTTTAAAGGTCTAATGACATCTCCTACTGTCACAGCTAATAAACAAGAGAGGTGTGGACTGGCTGTGTGCTGATTGCAGTTTATGAAATGAACAGCAGGTGGGAGAGAAGCAATAGGCATCCTCCTAGACCTCCAGCTAACAATGCCACATCTGACAGTGTGTAGCCTGCTAGACCCGAAATCAAACCTTTTATACCACGCTCCTTGGAAACGGGGAGGGGTGGGAAGGAGCAGAGTGGTGGGGCAGAGGAAGGGGGAAGGTGGAATAATGGGATGTGTGTATGAGATTATTTTTCTTTTCGCTCTCTTTGGTCCTTATTTTCCCATTTCATACTCATGTTTCTCTGTTGCCTGACAGTTTTGTCATCTGTCGGCCTTTCCCAAGCAGCCTGCCTCCAGATGATATCTGCCTACCTTGGTGGCAGGCACCTCCCTGACTATTCATCTGTCTCTTGCCTCCTGCCTTTATGTTTTGTCAGTCTGTTTATCTCAAACCCGTTCCTCTGTGCCCCATCTTGCTCCTGTCCTTACGCCTCTCCATCTATCTCCATTAAAATCTAAATATTGAATATCAATAAAAATAACACAGCCTGTTTGGGGGAGGAGGTCATTTGCGTGATGCTTTATGACTGACTGTTGATTTGTGGTCAAACTCCATGGTCATAAAGGGGCCGTGCATCAGGCAAATGACATAAAATGCACGCATCAGCAATTAAAATCAGCTGTATTATCTGGGCACCCAGCAGGGCTGCCTAGTTAAGGCCCTGCCAATGTTTTGATTATTACAGCTCTGTACAAGAATTCACGCTGTTCCTCTCTCCTCACCCCCTGATACCTGACCCTTCCTCTCTTTCTGTGTGCCTCGCTGCTGACCCCGGGCTGGGATTCTCCCCTGCGCGATGGAGCTTCCGCGCTCTTTCCTTCCTTCCTTCCCTCCCTCCCTCTCTCCCTCCAACTCATCGCAGTGCAACGCAAAATTCTCTCTGCCTCCCTCCCCGCTAAACACAGGCTGCGTCCCTGCACTTCGGGATTCCTGCCAGCAGTGATATTTTCCTGCCTGCCGCGTCCATTCCAAACCCGGCGAACCCCCTGTCTCTCCGTGTCCTTCCCTCTGCTCAACCCGCCCTGGATGCCCCCTTGCAGAGGGCAAGGCGTTCTCATCCCAGCAGGCTGCTGGCAGCGGGTGGGAGGAGGCCAGGAATGGTGCTGGGCTGCAGCAGGAGCCGCGGCTCTGCCTGCCCGGAGCGGGGCTGCGCCGGTCTCGTTCTCCATCACCTTCACGCTGGCTGCAGGCTCTCACATCCCTCCTCTCTGCGCGCCTCACCTTTCTCCCTGCTGCATCTGACTCCCTCCCACAGGCTCTTCTCCCATACTTTTTTAGTCTCCCTGGGTACTGAGCTCCACCAGGAAAATGTTCCCTGAGTGTGCCACCCTCTGTTCCCTCCGTGCCGCAGTGTATTTTTGGAGCCACTGGGCCATCTACCACTTGCAGCACGTACTGAAAAAACACAGACTCTGTGGTTATATCTGAGCACTCACCTGTCTTCCTGTCACTGTAATATGCCTTAATTGTAAACACTTAGGCTGCCCTTAATGAAATGATTTCAGAGTGGAGACTCCAAGGTAGTATTTAATTTAGTGCTGTGGGTTTTTTTGGTGTCTGGCCAGTAGATACTCTTTAAATAATTCTCTGCCTCTTATTTTTCACTGTGAGGGTGGTCAAACACTGATGCAGGTTGCCCAGACAAATTACGGATGGCCCATCCCTACAAGTGTTCAAAACCAGGCTGGATGGGGCTTTGAATAACCTGGTTTAGTGGAAGGTGTCCCTGCCCATGGCAGGGAGGCTGGAACTGGATGGTCTTTAAGGTCCCCTCCAACCCAAACTACTTTATGATTCTGTGATTTTGTGATATAGATTTCCTTTTGGTCGAGAAGTTGCAAAAGGGGCTGGAGAAAAGAACTTCCTGCAGCCTCTTTGTGGATGTCTCTGGCCATGGAGTGAATTAGAGATGGTGTCACCTAACCACAGGGAGCAAATGCTGTTTGAGACTCTCCAGGGTATCCAAACCACCAGCCAGCAGCTGGAAGATATGAGGCAGGCCCTGGAAGACAGTGACTAAATGAACTCCCTCTTGCTGCTGAATCTTGCAATTTTGAGTGAACTTTGAGTGTCAAAGCTAGGCTGTCCAGAGGACACACCCAGATTCCATGCTGCCTCCTTCCCACCTGGTAAGAAATTCTCCTGCAAGGTGCCTTAATGGGCAGGTTTAGTCTTTTCATCTGCTTTATATCTCCATGCTAATTAGTTTTGGTTTGGAAAGCCCTAGCAGATCAACTACTGGTCCAACAGTTAAGGGAATGAGGAGAAGGAAACCTCTGAGATGTTTTGACAACCTTTGGATGGATTAGGAGGAACTCCAGAGAAAAGCCACCTGCTTCCCAGAAAAACTTCTGCAGTCTCTGAGATTTGAGCCTACATAATACTCAGTTAACTCTCACAACCTTTGTTAAATGATGGTCATTCCCACTGGCAGACCAGGATAAGGGAGCAATGCACCAGCTTGTTCTGCCCACACGGTGCACAAGGAAGAGATTTTACTGGGTGTTTTGCATTAAATGCAGGTTTTTGCATGAAGGGCAGATAGTAATATTTTTTATGTGTTGAGTGCCAAACTTTCAACTCATGATCTGGCTTGCTTAGACATATATCTTACATAACACATGATTATAATTTTCTGGATAGAAATTTTAGAATTATCCAAGGTAATTAAAGAGGAAAACCAAGGGAAAAAACCCTTTAAATTCTCCTTTTTCTACTTTCTAGCATGCAAAGAAATAAAATCACCCAGGCAGCTGCATGCCCCTAACTTTGTAATTGCTGAAAATGAGTTGTACTTACCTAGAGCAGTGCTTCCATTTCCAAACACTTGTGGCTATCCTGGCCTTGCTGGAACCAGTGACAAGATTCTAACTAGCAGCAATGCTGTTGCCAATATTCATAGCAAATGCTTACTCTCCAGATGGTTAGGAAGATTTCCATTTTCCATGTGTGTTATTTCCATGTTTTGTAGATTCACAAACATATTTTGCTTTAATCTGTGGTATTTGTTTTATTGTGACAGTGAGCAGTAAATTATGCCTTAAAACTGATGCTTTCAAAGCTCTGAGACCAGCCTTAGGAATGTTTCATAAAGTTCTCTGTATGTTTGCTTAATATTTAGCTTTAAAGCTGCTTGTATGTGCTCAGTATTGTGTGAGGTCAAGCCAGGGAGGTGAGGCTGCTTGCTGAGTCACCATTAAGCAAACAGGAGTCTTCCTTAAATTCACAGGATCAGAGAATCTCAGAATGGTTTGGTTTGGAAGGGACCTTAAAGATTATCTCATTCCAGTGGTTCCATCAGACCAGGTTGCTTAACATCCCATCCAAACTGGCTTTGATTGACAGGGATTTATACCCCATCAAAACACATTTCAGTAATTTATTTTGGTGGCTGGTTCTCCATTCCTTTATGATACAACAGGCCAAATGAGGTGTATTTTTCTTGAAGGAAAGAAAAAGTGGTTTTCCTGTGTGTGCGATACAAACCTGAACAAACATTTGTTCGTATGCTGCCTGGAAAAGTGAAATCAGCATCTGACCACAAAGGGAACATGTTAAATGGTATTAACTGAGGTGAAAAAGTAGCTGCAAGGCCCACCTGGCCAAAAGGGTTTCCCACTCCTTTGCAAGGGTGTGACACGAGCATGGCCTCACACTCGAGGGTGTCAGCAGGGTGAGGCATCTGGGGCTGGCAAAAATATTCCCTCTGCTGCTGTAGAGTGAAGGAGGAGGAGATGTGGGGGGAGAGAGCACTGCCCCAGAGGAAGGAGAGCCAGGCAACTACAAGAAGAACAATTCCAGGGCTTAACTGAAGTCCAGGAAGAGGACAAGACCTCAAGGGGGCTTGCTGCTCTTACCATGCAAGAGGCTGCATTCCGTGAGCTGGAAGGGTACCTGCCTGAGGAGGCAGGCAAGGAAATGACACTTGGCATGAGGTGTCATCAGCATGCCAGGTACGAGGCAGGAGCCAGCAGCAGGGTGCCTCCAGGAAACTTGCCTCTCTCTCTGCAACCTTCAGCAGCCTCATGTCCCCTCCGTGGCAGAGACTGGAGGGACGTGAGGGCCGTGCTGATGAGGTGATGGTTGTGCTGACTGGGAGGTTCAGTGGTGACACTCTTTTCATTGGTGTGCCTGGTAATGCTCCTGGCTGCTGTTTGGGAAGAGGTGTTTTGCTCCCCTTTTAGTTTGGAGAGTTAGAGTTAGTTTGGCCAAACACGAGGGACATTAAACATCAAAAATCTTTGTTGGGAGGATCCAAGATAAGCTAACGAATGCTGGGAAATTTGGGGCTACTTTCAGTTTAATGCTGTGATTTTTACCAGCCTGGGGAGAGCAGGGAAAAGGGTAGTCCCAAGGTCACTTCAAATTACAGGGCTTTGTGAAGCATTGCTACTGCTAACAGAAGAGTTGAGCTGGCAGAGGAGAATTGCAGAGGTACAGGCCTATAAAATGCATTATTAAAGAAAATCTGAGCGAAATGGCAACCAGAATGGAAAACAGCAAATAATACTTACAGCATAAGAAATTCATTTCAGTTTTATGGCCTATAGCTTGGGTATAAATATAAAGCATTGCATTAAAATTCATGATAACAGATTATAGTCTTCTCCCCTATCTGCACCACCACAGACATCGCGCTTGTGAGACAGTTGTGCTGAACAATTTAGGGGTAGGATTGATAACTCCTCTGGCACTTTGTGGCATCTTTCTCCATTCACCACTTCAAAAGCAGCCAACAAGCAGCACCACCATGCCCAGTGACAGCCATGCAGACAATCCAGCCTGACACCAGGAGTGAAACTGCTGCAGGTGCTGAGCGATGCTGTGAGGTGCTGTGCTGCTGCATGGCCGTGGGGAACGTGCCTGCCTCCCCCTGTCACTGCCAGCTTTTTGATCTTCTGCAATCTTAATGAATTATTTTCTACAACTGCAATGTATTCCAATTCTCTTTAAGATTATTCCAGCCGAACTGGATGTGTATCTACGTGAAATATAAGTAGCAGCAGCACAGCTAAGATTTGGTCAAAATTTTACTTTTGAGACAGCTTTACTGATCTTCTCACTCTGTTGCTACCAGAGGTTTTATGGTGCCATGTGTGAGAGACAGAAATTGCTTTCTATTTCCCAGATTTCCTGGAAAACCTCATTAAAATTGTTGAGGTGGGATGGGGATGGATGGTGCCTCCCAGTATGCAGAGGGCAGGGATGGATGTAGCTGTGTTTCCTGCGGCTCCAAGTTTGAGAAGCAATTACTGTTCCTAACGTGTAAGGACGACAGGGGTAACATGTTCAGCAGCCTCTGATGGGACATCATTTCTCAGTCAGTTGACAGCTTTGAGAAACTTGCCCGAGGTATTTATTGTGTTTGAACAATATTGTAAAATATGTTTGATATCCAAACTTCATGATTACTGGCCTGAACTCCAAGTTCATGTGATGTTTCCTGTGAAGCTAATGTGAAGCACAGAGCTATTTTGCATTAGAATACTCTTTGATTTAGCGGTGTGAGCAAAGTGCTGCTGTAGGGAATACCTGAGCTGAGCAGTTATCTGAGTTTTCTTTCTCCAAAAAAAGACAACAGGGTTCTTCAAAAGACAATGAACATTTTGTAGTGAACATTTTGTGAGACATGAATGGCATTAACATTGTGATTTGGAGAGGCAGGAAAAACTCACAGTTCTGATTGCCTTGGATTAAGGCTCTATCCATGCTTTTACACTGCTAGTTTCCTGCCCAGATTCACTGACAGATTCCCCAGAGAGGGTGTGGGGTCTCCCTCACTGGAGATATTCCAGAACCCTCTGGATACAATCCTGTGCTGTGTGCTCTGGGATGACCTTGCTGGAGCAGAGAGGTGGGACATGGTGACCCACTGTGGTCTCTTCCAGCCTGACCCATCCTGTGATTCTGTGACTCTCTGTGGATGTCAGTGCAAGGAAACTCCAAAGAGTTATTCAGTTATTTAGTTTTTATTTGGTTTCTCACTGCAGGGCACTGAGGGTCTCTGGAAAGCAAGGCAACTCTCTCCTGCCTACGCATGATGTGCCTGCTTGAAACTTTGTGTCTTTGAATCAGTGTTCGTTGTGATAAACTCATATTGATCCATGTCAGTTCATGCATTTTGCTTGCTCTATTCAGTGAGGAAACTTCTAATGTTCACCAGTTTTGTGAGGATGTGTTCAATGCTGTAAGTTATAATGCCAGGATGATTTTTGCTTTTTCTTTTATATCCCTCTTACATACTCCTTTAATACAGTTTTATGTATTCTCAGTGCTTTTAGCCCCACACTTGTAACTCCCCAAGGCTGAGAACTCAGCTCAGCCCCACGGCACTGTTAAACCAGGAGAGCAAACATCCTGGGAGCCCCAGACACCAAGGGCCTCTCCATTTTACATTTTGGAACCTCAGCCAGGCCCAGCCAGGGGGAAGGTTCCTAAGAATGGGGAGTTCACTCAAGCCTCTCATTGGGGAATCTTTGATAGATATGTTAATTTGCAAGGCCTATAATTATGTGCATTTCGGAGTGGGGAGGGCAGAGTGAGCATCTTGGGGCATTCCACCTGGACTAAGTGCTGCACCCAAGGATCCTGAAACAAATATGGAACTAAAAACCCCTTTTCCCCATAAACCGTGTTTTGGTTTTGGTTTTAAGGCCAGAGAAAAGCAACAATAAAAATACTTAGCACTATTCATCAGCAGGATGAGCTTGGGATGAGCTGCCTGGAGGATCTGAGCTTCAAACAGGTGGACAGCACCGTGCCGAGGAGGAGCACGTGCAACTGGAAATGTCAGCTCTGGCTCCATCTCTAGCTGTGCAGCTGGGCTCATTTTACACTGGACAATGCTCCTTTCTGGGAGAGGGACAGGGAATGAGTTCATCATTCAGGGGCTGCATTCAGCAGCACACAATTAAATGACGTGCACTGCTGAAACGATGGCAGGGCAGGAAATCACAGCTGCCTCCCGTGCACTCATCAAATATTCCCCCCCTGCTGGCAGACGCTGCCACCCCCAACATGAGCAAGAGGTGATTTTTACCCTCTCCTTTGTCTAGGTCTGAATCAAGCCCGGCACTTCTACCCCCTCTATCTGTACAGAGAGAAGTTTTTTTTTTTAAATGACGTGAGCCATGTGTGACCGGTGTGGTGACAGCTCCTGTGGGCAGCAGTCAGGCAGCAGCGACAGCTCTGAGATGTATGAATTGCACAAATTAATCTTTTGGGTCAACTTGGAGCCTAAAGTTGGGAAAGGCTAATGTAGCTAATTTCACTGCTAATCAATTTAGCAGAAGCATCCATTTAATATAGTTATGTATTAATCCTAAATATTTTTTCTAGATTTTCCCAAGGGCCTCCAGTATGAGGCTCTTTGATGCTAAAAGCTCTGTTTTTCTCCCTTTCACTTGAAATTTTGAATGTGCTGTTCTGCATTTTCAGAACAAAACCCTGTAGCATGCTGATGGTATAAAACAGGATGAAATAAATTAAATTTATTACAGTATAGATAGTGCAGTATAGACACTGCATTACTTTATTTCTTTTCATGTTTAATTCTAAAAAAATCCCTCCACCGAGATTATCTGATTACTGTTGTCTGGATGGTATTTTGCAGCCTTTTGTCAGATTTCTAGTCTAGTTTGTTGGGCATACACAATTAGAGGAAAGCCTTGATTATAGTGTTACAAATGAAGTAAATATATTTGAGGCCAGGAGTGGGGATAGGTTCTGAAATACAGCAAAGTCTCCAGGAGGGGAGTGATTAGATGGCACTGTCTGGGTCAATAATCTGGCTGTGGAAGGAGAGCTGAGATAATATGAGTCTTTCTCTACCACTCCTATATGAAAATGTACAGATCAATTCTCTGAGGCCCTGGGTGAATGGGGCTGCCCCCACTGACAGACAAATTAAAGTGATGTGGGAACAACCTCCAAACCTTCTCTTGCCCTGAAGCTCTCCAGGAGAAGTTGCATTAAGAGCAAGCCTTTCTGGACCAAGTGGTTTGTCCATTCTGGGTTAACTGTACCCACTGGCCAGGTAATTCCATAATTTTGAGCTGACTGTGTCTTGGCTTACACTGCAGCTCCCCCAGCAGATACAGGAGCTGTCAGGGGCAGCTCTGAAGTGATTATGAACATCTGACATCCTGGATCCATTTTAGTGAGAAACAAAGGGTTTGTTTAACCACGGTCCTAGGAACTTTTGCCATTCCTTCACAGAATCACAGGATCCTTTAAACTGGAAAAGACCTCCAAGATCATTGAGTCCAACCTTTGACTGATGCCCATCTTGTCACCCAGCCCTGAGCACTGAGTGCCACATCCAGACCTTCCTTGGACATCTCCAGGAATGGTGACTCCACCACCTCTCCGGGCAGCTCCTTCCAGTGCTTGACCATTGTTCTGGTCTGAAAAAAAACCCCAAAAAACAGTGGGAGGCACCAAGTCAGAATAACAATTTATTAAGAAAATTAGAATAAAGGCAGGGAAAGGAAAGAGAAACAGAGCGAAACAGAACAAAATAAACACACTGGTTTAAACTGACAGAGTCAGATACAACCTGACACTNAGTGCTGTCCCACCTGGTTTTAACAGAAACCTGAAGATGGTGATGAAATACACCCCCCTGGGCACATCTTACATTATAACCCAGGACAACCATGCTTTCCATGAAGAAATTCCTCCTGATGTCCAACCTGAACCTCCCCTGGCACAGCTCAAGGCTATGTCCTCTTCTTCTGTCACTGCTTGCCTGGGAGAAGAGCCTGACCCCCACCTGGCTCCAACCTTCTTGGGGATATGAGCACAGCTATAAACATATAAACAAGATTTGTTTTCTTCTACGTGTTTTTTTTTTTTTTTTTATTTTTTCAGTGCTCTGCAGGAATGGGTAGAGAAAGAGGGAAAATTAATTTTCTGGTTGTTTGTTTTGAAGGAATTGAGATCACCTGTCAGCCTGATAAAACAGCTTATGAATCAAAACTGGAAGTTTAAAGGGGAGAAACAAGTGTAATGTCATCCTGTATTACAGAGATGGGCTAAACCCAAGGAAACGAAGGGCCGGGGAGCACAACACAGCACGAAGGAAGTGTTGCAAAAATTGCAGCTGGGACTTTTCTCTTTGGATGATCAGACAGGAACAGGACAGGATGGTATGCACACACACTCTGAGCCTTAAATCCTCTCTTTTAATCTTTATCAGACACAACTATTTCTAGGGAATGAAGGCACTTGGTACAAAGAGAAGGGTGACATGACAGGAATACCTGTAAGCAGAAGCTGTCATGTGGTTTTGATCATTTTGCTGCTGTAAAAAAACATCTTGATGCATCTTGTCTTTCAAGGAATAACCATAGTTGTGTCTCTCATTCTATCTAGTTAATTGTTAACACTCACTTCTCCAGACCTTTGTGCTGTCCAGCTGCTACAGATGGAATAAACTCTGGTGCCAGGCAGCCTTTGCATGTTCTGGACTTTCCTGTGTGGAACAAGAGAATAAATTGAGCTTAAATGGGGAATATAACACAGTGATTTATAGGAGATATTAGGGTAGGATTGTGGGGATGGTGGAGAGATATTTATTAAGTCTCAGAAAGTGATGTTGAAGAAATAAGCCATACTGTTCACTGGTTTTTATTTCAAATTCTTTTATTACCCAGGAGTTCTGCAGCCCTTAAGAAAACCAAGAGAAATCAGCGAGCTCACCAATCCAAGAAGCAGTTTTTTATAAACATGTCAGATGGTGACCAAACTGTGTTCAATTGCAAATGCACCCAAGGAAGCAAGAACACACCTACAAGAGAAACCACAGGCACCATCTGTCTTTATTTAGGAAGTGCAGTCTTCCCACTTCTTCCCTTTTCTTTCCACTCCCTTCCTCTCCAAATGACTTCCAACTATCAGACTGTCCTTGAATAAAGCTCTCTAGTTCTGTCAACAGGTTCCAGTGCAATAAGAACAAAAAAAGCTTTATTTTTTTCTCCCTTATCGTTGTTCATGTGAAATTATTCAGCAACTGAAATGAAACGTCCACCTTTCGCATGCTGTAAATTCCCTTTTCCGTGGTGGGAAAGTGAGTTGTGGGAGACAAGGATCACGGCCAATATTTCTTAGAATTCTTATTATTCATTAAGCTGTTATTAGGGATCAAAACAAGCTGTTGTTGTTAATGGCAAATAACTATTCACAGAGCACACTCAGTCCAACAGTGGACATGCACAGCCACGGAGCAGACAGCTCCCAGCTGGAGCAGCAGCTTTGGGACCATTTCCCCAGAAGCAGAGGGTCGTACTGATGTCCTGGTGGCTCCTGTCTGCACATGACCTTGAAAAACAATGCAGCAAACTCTTGGTCCTGTGTTTTCAATTCTTGCAGCTTCAAAAAAGGATCATTAGTCCCCTGGGCTCATCACTTCTCGGGAAGTTTTCACTCCTTACATTCTCAGCATGTATTTTTATTTTTGGCATAATGTTGCCTTGCAAATTCTTCTTCCACCCAAATTTATAGGCACCTGTAGTACCCTTTTCATGGAAAAAGGCGTGGAAAAGGGCCTTTATGATGCTGAAACTTTACATTGTAAAGCTTACTGCGTATTTTATTAACCTTAAGAAGCAATACATTAATGACATGCAAGCAAAGAGAAACAGTGGCAGTCATCACATTCATCCATCACTTCTGACAAACACTGTGCTGCAATAAGCAGCATAAGCTCACAAAACATTTCCCCAAGCTGTGCCATATCAGTTTAAGTTTCTGCAGGTTTGCACTGCAAGATCCCTGACTGCTTTCAAGGATCTGTAGGTGTTCTGGATGAAATGGCCACAGATCCACCATTACCTCAGCATTTTTCTCCTCCTTCAAAAGTGAATCAAAGCCAATACCATATTTAAAGGTTAAAATATAAGGAATGATGTGAAAAGCCAGACATAAGCAGTAACATCTGCCCTAGCCTGATGATACTCAAATATTGAAAGTTTGTAAGGCTTGTGGCTAGACAGAAAAATGTTGTGTTTATCCTCCCTGAATTATGGAGTGAGGATTGGGTTTGCATCTTTCCCACTCTCATAGTTTTTCCCCTGTGCTTGGCACTGGTCTGGCTGCACCCTAAATCTGGTATTCAGTTTTGTGCCCTTCCCTACAAGAAAGACATTGAGGGGCTGGAGCCTGTCCAGAGAAGGACAGTGGAGCTGGGGAAGGGCCTGGAGCACACCAGGAGCAGCTGAGGGAGCTGGAGATGTTTAGCCTGGAGAAAAACAGGCTCAGGGGAGACCTTACTGCTTTCCAGACTACTTTGAAAGCAGGTTGTATCCAGGTGGGTGTCACTCTTTCCTCTCAGGAAACAAGAGTCAGGATGAGAGAGATCCAGGGGAGGTTTAAACTGGATATTAGGAAGAATTTCTTCACAGAACGGTTGGGTAAGAATTGGAACACGATGCTCAGGGAAGTGGAAGGGTCACCATTCCTGGAAGTGTTCAAAAACCATGTGGATGGGGCACTTGAGGACATTATTTATTGGTGAACATGAAGGTGGTGCTGGGTTGATGGTTGGACTTGATGATCTTAGAGGCCTTTTCCAACCTTAACATTTCTACGATTCTAAATTGCTCCATCTGACATGTAAAACTCCTCCCTATGTGAAAACCCTTTTCCAAACATCTCTGTCTCAGCTGGACTTCTTCAGCAAGAACAGGGAAATAAAGGTGATGTTGAGAAGACCAACAGGGTGCCTCTCCATGGCAGAAACACTGCACCAGGTCAGAGAAAGCTGGCTGAAGGATGAAGTAAATCTCTGATCTGAGCAAGTCAGGCGAGGGAGGAGCAGTCCTGGATGAACCCAACTGCACCCCAGGCCATCCTCAAGATTATTGTGGAAACTGAGGGCAAGGAATACTTGCCTGGTTTGTCGTGGTGCTTATGGTGAAGGGTGGTTGTGCTGGATATTCATGCAAAGTACAAACACAGTGGCTTTCTCTGAGAAGGTTCTTGAAAGATAAGCTTTGTGCCAGTGTGCTTTGGATTGCAGGAGTAGGGAAAGGTGTGCCTGTTTCTGTGCTGCTGGGGTCTGCACACACCCTGGTAGAAGCCAGTAGCCCCATTTCTATAAGACATTGTCTAGGAAGAAAAACAGAGAAGGCAATTTAGGAGGTACTGTTGGAGTGTTACTGGAAAAAGGAGAAAGAGAAGAGCACGTTTGTCTACAGAACAGAGGATGAAGGACTGGGAAAGTGGTGGCACCTGGGATTAGAGAAAAGTCCCCCATTTAAGCCTGGGATAACAAATCCCCGTGGCACATATGTGAGTAGCTTCTATGTTTTGTGAACACTGAGAGACATGACTTGTATCATATGTTTTCTCTGAGATTTGAGTGACTACTCAAACAACATATGTTTCACTGTCCTTGCTCATCACCAGAGCATCTTGACGGAATTATGGGCTCTAAATCATTCAGCTCTTTCCCCTGTTACTCTGTTATGTGGGACATGTCCTTCTCTGCAGTTTCAGAGTCAAAACTTAGGGAGTGAATATGGAACTCCCTGCTGTCCTTTTAGGCTTTTTCCTGCAGTGCACTTGCACCTCCATGGGATGTTTTTAATAGTCTGGCTCAGAAGAGAAGGTTCTGCTTGTGCATATACATCATGATGCATATTCCAACATTTTTTATGGCTTTTTACAACCTCCTTTCAAGTGACATTTGTCATCTCCTCAGTAAGGTGGAAATATAGATTAGAATAGAATTAAAAGGGAAATGTTTTCTGATTTTGAACATCTTCTTTCAGATGAGGCATCTAGATGCACCCAGTGGAGCTCTAAGGAAACACAGGGCAACCAAAGGAATGCAAAAGGTTTCAGTGATGGCCATAGAGGAAATTTCTGCCTCATTTTTTCTTCCTGCCTGCCAAATTAGTAATAAGGCACACCTTCACCATACAGGACTCATGACCAGACTAGAAAGGAAAGACTCTCTTTTCCCAAAATTCCATTCCAAACTACTCTTGCAGCAGAATTTTTATAGTTAATCCAGCTGTTAGCAGACCACCTGAAGTAAAGCAGTTCACATTGAACAAGACAATCAGGGGAGTTTCTGGTGAGTAAAGGCTTTTGGCTTCACTGGATTCAAAACTTCCAAAGTCTTTCTTTTCAGTTTGAGACCTCTTCCACAAGTGTCTCAGAGCTCTGTGTTTTGGTTTGAGATAAATTCAGAGGAAAAATATTTTTTGATAGAAAGTAGGTTATAGTTATTTTTTAAATTAGGTTTGGGAAAAGAAATATTTTTGGAAGAAAGTGAAGAAGAAATAAAATTGTTTATTTAATAAATATATAGGAAAACAATAAGAATGTTAAATAATAACATGTTTTGGTGTGGAGAGAAATTTGGAAGAATTTAGAGGTTTTTTGTGGATGTGTTGTGGTTTTTTTGTAGTTGGGTTGGTATGGGGGGGATTTTTTTAGGTTGGTAGAAGGTGTTTTAATGAGGTTTTGATGTTTTGATGTTCGAATAAGTTTAGAAGAGAAGAAGAAGAAATTAAAGTTTTAGGAAAATATAGGAATTTAATTTTTTTGGGTTTTTTTGAGAAAGAGAGATGAAATATTTTTTTCTTTTTCTCCCTTATTGGCCTCAGTTTACAGGCACAGAAAATACAAGATTCATTTTCTGGACATGAAGTAAGCAATATGAAGTACATCATGAAGTCACCCCAAAACACTCTGTCTTCCAGATGTTCTAGAACTTGTCATTCCTCTGGGGACCTGTCCTTGGTGACAGGAACCTGTTCTAGTTTGTTCAGCCAGTTTCTCCTCCAAAAAGCCTTTTTTCCTCAATGGAATCTCATTGCTTCCAAGTGTTACCAAAACACAGAGCCATGTCTCTGAAAGGTGACTTACTTTGTCCAGAGAATAACCACACTGTGAAATTTTAATTTTTGCTTTAACTTGGCCCTTAGAAGATGAACCTGAACCTCAGAACTGTAAAAGCATTTCTTGAAAGGGACCCATGGAGATCACTTGGTCCAGGTTCCTGCCCATGCAGAGCAGAATCACCACCACTGACTTGGGGCAGCCATGGCTCTGCCCATCCAAACCCTGAGTCGGAATCTGTGCTCCTTCTGGCTGATGTGTCCCAGGGTTGCCCTGCCCTCCTGGAGAGAAGATTTTGGCTATGTCATCTTTGTCAAAAAGCTCATCAAGTAGCTCTTGACTGTCAGAACTCAAGGAGTGTTTGGATAATGCTGTCGGGCACAGGATGTGACTCTTGGGGATGGTGCTGTGCAGGGCCAGGTGTTAAACCCCATGATCCTTGTAGGTCCCTTCCAGCTCGACATATTCTGTGTTTCTGTGATTTACTGGATGATCCCAGATCCTCCCTTCATCAGTTTAAACAAGCTTAGTTTCCTCAGCTCATGTAGGCCTCTCTCAGCTGATGTAGGCCTCCCCCAGCTGATGTAGGCCTCCCTCAGCTGATGTAGGCCTCCCTCAGCTGATGTAGGCCTCCTGACGGAGCCTGGGCCCCTGAAACAGGGTTTTTTCTCCTTCTATCAGAGTCCCATACCAGATAAAAAGGAGCCAGACTTGCAGTTTTCAGTTTTTCTTGTTGTTTATTCAAGTTCTTATCTCAGATTTCAAGCGCTGCCCATACGCCTGGGCTTAGTGCTCTGAATTTGGAGCTGCAAGACCACGAGACCGAGAACGCAGTGCTGTTTTAAAGACTTTTCACCCAATTAAATGTTACAACGTACTATATTTATAATTCTGTACCAATAACCATCACCTATTTTTAACATGTTTCTCCTACCTCAAATCTATTCTAGCAATGTCTCTGTGCCACCGTCACGACAGAAAATGGAGTAAAAGAAGAAGAACTCTGAACACCGCCCAAAAACCTCCATCTTGCTTCCATTTACTTCCATACTACAAAACCAAAAACTACTACAAATTTTCACCCTGTGATAAACTAAACTATAATCTATCTTATATTTTTAATGTTCTTAATTCATCCATAAGTGTTGGAAGCTTCTTCAATGGGCACAAATCAAAGACTGTGTCCTCCTGTCATCCCTTTGAGGATCCTAGACCCCCCAGGGCAGTTTGAGGGGTTTTCCAAATATCTTGGACTCCAAGAGCCTCCCTCAGCTGATGTGGGCCCTGGGCCATCCTTTTGTCTTCCACTGGGCCTCCTACTTTTTCTCCACATCCTTTTTGAACTGGGGTGCCCCAAGCTCAACACAGAAATTCAGGTGTGGTCTGGCCACTGCTGAACAAAAGGAGATTCATAAGTTTCTTGATCCCCTGACCTTGTTCCTCCAGAGCAGCCAAGCACATGGCTTGTTTTATTTGGGTTGAGGCCACACCAGTGTCCACCATAACAGGTAATGTTCAGCTGCTCTAGAGCCAGTTGCTCCTCATGTGGTACCAATGGACAGAGTTATTCCATCCCAAACTGCAGAGCTTTGTGCTTCTTCTTCACCCCCATAAAGTTTCTGTTCACCATAACCACAAACTTTTCCTTACAGAGGTGTTTGAAGAAGGCAGAAGGGAACACTTTTCCAGGAACTGTAGTGACAGGACAAGGGGGAATGGATACAAACTGAAGGAGACCAGGTTTAGGTTAGATATTACAAAGAAATTCTTGACTGTGAGGGTGGTGAGGCCCTGGCACAGGCTGCCCACAGAGTTTGTGTCTTCCCCATCCTTGGAAGTGTCTTGGAAGGTTGGACAGGACTCTGAGAAACCTGGGGCAGTGGAAGGTGTCCCTGCCCATGGCAGGAGGTAAGAACAAGATGATCTTTCAGGTTCCTTCCAGCTTAAACCATCCTGTAATTCTATGATTTCTCTGCTGCCCACACAGCCCTGCTGTGGATGGGTTTGGCAGGAAAGGGGAAGAGGAAATGTTCCATATCTACTGCATTCCTCAGGAAACTGGTCTCCTCTAGCCCAGACTATTGAAGGTATTTCTGTGCCTGAGAGTTTGTAACTCTGTGCTGGTGTCTCCTCTGCTTTTTGGGAGCACAGGGCTCCTGGGTGCCATGCTCAGGGATGTGTTAGCCCTGCACTCTGCCAAAGCTGAGGGAGCAGAGGGATTACCCAGCTGTGTCCTCTGTCTGCATGGACAGAGATGTTTGTGCTATGAATAGTTCCTGGGAAATTCAGCTGTTAGCGAGCAAAATGTGGCTTCTCCATTGTGCTGTGGGTAATACACTCTATTGATCAGAATTCTTCACTAAAGCACTGGTAAAATGTCTAATGACATGTCTGAGCGAGGAGTTCCTGGTGCCTATGGTCCCTCCTACATTGGACTGAAATGCCCTCTGCACTCAGAGAACCTAAAGCACTTTTGACAGCTGAACACAGTCTATACAGCTCTTCCAAAAATGTTTGGGGTGTGTGTCTTCTTGTGATTCTATGAAAAGATCACGAGCAGCTTTTTTAATGAAGCCTTTGTTTTGGATGCAGTGTGTTGTATAATAAAGCTGAAAATAGTTGTGGTGGTTTTTTTCTGGGTCAGCTGTCTGTCATTTCTCCTGGTTTCCATATTCCTGCTGATTTGTCTGAGAAAGCTGAAATTATAGAAAGCACACTATATGGGTAAACAGATCAGTCAGGTTGCTTTCATTAAAGTTTTAAGGGGGATCACTTGCCACAGGCTCTGTAACTTTTTCTGGTTCTTACTCAACACTTCCCTGCTCTTGGTTCCTCCCTTCCTTCCTTTGGCCAGCCTGGGTGAGATCTCCACACCCTTGTTCTCTTCTGCTATTGGAAATCTACTTTTTCACCCATCCTTCAGTCAAGGTGTTGCTCAAAACACCCATTTAGAAGTCTTCCTCTCAGTTTAAAAATCTCAGTTTTTGTCCAAACCCCTTCCCATTCTCATCTTCCTCCATATCCTCTTTTCCTGGTACACAATTCTCATGTAAAAAATCCCTTCTGACTTTTTTGGTTAGGGGCTAAAAATCTTATATGTCTATAAAACTGTACTCCGGGGTATAAATCCTCTATAGTGGCCTCTATAAAAAACCTTTATAAAGCTTTTATGAAAAAAGCAACACCAGAACAGAGAAATGTGGGGGGTTTTGACGATGGCTCAGCATTCTGAGTGAATAGAAGTGAAAGAATAAATGCCAAAGATGATGAGTGTGAAACTACAGTACTTAAGATAGTGTTAAAAGAATAGGTGAGGCTAAAATAATGCATGTGTTTCTCTCCTTTGTATACAATTATTCTACACAAAGAATGGGAGATGCTGGGCTGCAATGTCGTGGCTTGACACAGAAGAAAACAGGGATTTTATTTTTAACCGCGCTGCCTCTTGATCCATTTGTGATAATGTCAGGAGTTCCAAGAGGACTGCAGTTCCATGTGGTGACAAACAGCCTGGCAAAACCCTGCTGCTGCCTATTCTGCAGCAGGAATAGACGTAGGTGTCTGTTTGGAAGCACTGCACTTGCGTAGAGCCTTTCAAGTTGCTTTCCCTGCACCCCGGGAAGTTGTCCCCATGCCCCATTGGAAAAGGGATCTCACGCTGCCGTAGGAAGAGATTGTGAGATGAGAAAAGAAAGTCACAGTTTGCCCTCTCAGAAATGCTGCTGCGTCAGGCCTTGATCCTGTAGATTCCACTGAGGAGAAATTGCTGGTGAAAATAAGGGATTCTTCACCAAAACGAGGTGATCTGGTCCACAGTGAAATTGATTTGTCTGATTTAGGAGGTACCATGAGGACTATGTAGATAACACACTAGAGAAATTTATCTCTGGCATGAAAATCTTAGTTCCAGGGAAGAGAAGGCTGTAAAAGAGAAGATGAAGGCACCTATGAAGATTTCTCAAGTGAAACTTAGAACTGAGTCTTTATAGGATATTTATGCATAAAATAAAACATAGTATATTTTGTTCCAAATGCGTTTTGCGAGTCTAACACAACCCTCAGTTCACTCTCATCTGCACTCTTGCTATTTCAATAGATTTCCTTGGCCGAAGTCTCCATCAGACCAACCTGAAGATGCTTAGAAAATTTTGATCTTTAGGTTGTGTCTCAGAAGCTGACTGCAGATTTTGATTTGCAGATACCTAGATCTAGATGCAGATACCAACAGTTTTCCTGGGCTGCCGAGCAAGTATTGTAGAGAAACTGGTGCATTGATTCTTCTTCCTGTAATCAGTGACTCGAGGACAGTGGGTTTTGTGAAATAGTGTTCAAGAGCCCTAATTAACACCATGATTGCATTGTGATGATAGTGAAGGTGATGTCTTTGCTTTATTGCCACACCATCCATAGTCTGTTCTTCCAAGTTAATGGCACATGGGATACTTCAAATCCAAAGGAACAAATTTTCTGCCTTTTTTTCATATGTTGGACAAGTTCTTTTCAGATAACTCTGGATTATATCTGTGTTGCTCCTTAATTTTTTCCATGGTTCATATCTTGTTTTGAAACACTTGGATTTTCCATACTTAATTCACAGAACTCCTCCTGCTACTTTTAAGTTTAAGCATATTTGGCTGGTTCTATTCAGTCAATGATATAATCACTAGATTTAATTGAAATGGTTGGTATTTTCAAGATTACTGTGAAATACAAAAGTTTGAAATAATGAAAACCCCAGAGCATTTTCTATTTTTTTTTTTTTTGGTGAATATTTCTGTCCATTACCCAGTACCTCTGGGGAATAATTTTGAATTCTTTACAATTTTGTTGGAAAAAAAGAGAAACAACTCAGACTGTAGATATTATTTTAAGTGACGGCGTTTTCTGTCTTTCTAACAACCCTCCTATTTGCAATTCAGGGATGGCATGGATCATCAGCTTTCACTTTTTGCACAGTAGACTGCAAAACAGCCACTCTGTGTATTGAACACAGAAAATTTAAGCTGGTGATTGTTTTTATAGGGAACTTCATTTTGAGATGCTGTGCCTATCCACTGGAAATTTCTGGTTCCCCTAATAGTTCACAATTCCACTATTTTCCTGTTATGTATCCAGTGGCTATGGAACCCATTTGCTTTTTGCTTCTGCCAACACAAAAAGACTCCATCACCCTCTCCCTCATTCAAATATCTCAGGCTTTACTTCAGTTCTTGTCTTAACTTTCCCAGGAGATGCAGCAAGGTCTCAATTTTCTCATTAATACTCTTTTAATTTTTAAAAATACCTTTCATTCACTGAATGAAAAGATTTTAAAGGGTTTACCTGAATCTCTGCCAAGAACAGTTATTTCAGAGGGATGTAGGAATTAATGGATGCAAACAATAAATCAAATTCTTATAATCCTATCCCACCTTATCAACCAGTGCTGTATTTTCATTTTGTAAAAGGTTATATATGTGACTCTATATATGTACCCAGATAAAATCATAAAATAGTTTGGGATGGAAGGGATCTGGAGTGAAATGAACAATATCAGTTGGTTTGTTCCATGTCCAAGGAGCCATTCCCCTATTTTAAGCCACTATTAATCACATTGGTTAATACTCTAGAGTAACATTCTTACAGAGTATACATATTTTTTCTTCTACTACCAAAATTTCCTTGTTAGTTTATTCTTGTAGCTTTAACTTATATATTTATCAAATTCATCAGAACTAAACAAATACAGTCCTAGTGAGCAATCTTAAAACAGCAGAAGCAATTGAACTGTCTGCTGAATTTTGTAATATTTTGCTCCCATTTCTCAGCATTTACCTTTAAATGAAAGGGAGGTGCAATGAACAAAGTCATTCAAAGCTAACTCAAATATTGGAAACTTGCTGTGTCTCTTCTTCTCCCCAAACTGCAGATAAAGTGGCTTTCTAAACAGCTCTACTTGCTGAAAAATTGAAATCAGATATCCCTAAAATGTGTTTTACTTGACAATGAGCATGTCCCATCTGAAGGACAATGCATGTTCACATTCACATTTTCCCAGTTTATACTGTCTTTTACTATTTTTTCTCTAATACCAGAAACAATCAAGATAAAATGTGGGTATAGCTGATTTAAGAGCCTTTGTGTTACAAGAACACATCTGAGGAGGTTGGGTGTAACAGATTCTGCTGCTCTATAGATTGGCTGCTTTCAAGGGTAGACATCAGGGTCCTGAGGGTGCTAAAAAGCCTGAATGGCCCTGACTGCCTCATGTTGCATCCCCACTCCATGTCCATGGGCATGGAAATCAAAATTCAGCCCTACGATGAGGTGATGCAAAAGCCTTTCACAGTAAGGAGCAAGAGCCTTGGCATTTGCTGATGGTGGCAAATGCTAATTTTATAACCATCGTGAGTAACTGAAATAGTGCAAGCTGCTCTAGTTAAAATGTTCTCTGTTATTATTGTTCCTGCAGCCCCCAGAGGTTTAGATCAGGGCCCTTCCAGGATTCACTGCGTGAACATGGAGTGGGAGACCAGCTCTGATCTGGGGCATTATACAGAAAATAATGAAAGGTTGAGGAAAGGGAAAATCATCACCTTTGTGGGGAAGGAACACCAAGATATGAAAGGTCAAAGTGATGACAATCAGAATCATACAGATTGAGCTGATGCAGCACTGGCATGAGGAAGCAGATGGAAGGAACTTTTCATTTCCTTCTGGAACTCTGTAGTAGTGGGGCTGGTTTTTTTTGGTTTAGGGTTTTTTTGTGCATGCTTTTTGTTTGTTGGTTTTGCTTTTAGGGTTCTACTGTTTCTAGTTCTCTAGATTAGGGAGGTGGTTGGGGTTTGGAAATGGAAGTGTGAGAGGAAATGGGAGAGACTGGGATCCTGGGTGGCTGCACAGCTGGGGAGCTTTGCTGCTGGGACTAGGAGTGGCCTTAGCTCTACAAGTGCTTAAAGAAAGCCATTGGAGCAAACACAGATTTGTTCCATTTATTTATTTCTTTTTTCCCTCCTTAAAGCAGATTTGGGTTAAGACAGTGTTTGTCCCTGATTTGGCAGAAAATCTGGGATGACTGTCAGCTTTTCCAGGAACATGGTAAGGACTGTCTGTGACACTGTAACAAAACTGAAATGGCAGTGACCTGTGTCACTGGGAGGTTTGAGACCTTTGCTTTCTCTGCAGGTTTTTGGTTGCAAGGCTGGGGTTAAGGATATTCTGCATCGTTTCTTTTGGCAGACCCACATCCCACAGAAAAATGAGTTTCTCAGATCCTTTTACTCTTAAAAACTTCCAGAATACTCACTGGTGTACACAGAAATATCTGTGGATGGCGCACACCCATCACCTTTTATGACATTTCACTCACCCATCACTCAAATACTAAATCCCCCCCAAGCTTTCTCCTAAAACTTCATATATTTTCCACTAAAGATTTTCCATTGCTTAGAACCCTCCTGCACTCCTGTCCTGGCTCAGATGAGGAGTGACCTGCAGGCACAAGTCAGTCAGGAGTTTTTGCCTTTCCAGCTGGGGGTAATGGCAAGGGATTAGCAGTGCTAGAGCAGAGGGATTTGCTATCTCTGCATGTAAACCTGGAAAACTGTCTGCAGCTGCAGCAGGATAAAATTTGAGACAGCTCTGGTGGTTCACAAGGTGGTTGTGAACTTGAGGTATTCCTCTTGCACAAGAAGATAATTCTTTTCTCTCACAGAGAAGAGGAAAAAGGTGGTTTTGAGAGCTGGTGGTGATGCCTTCTCATGTTTGGGATATGCTTTTCATGCCAAAAAAGAGAAATATAAACAACAAATAACTCATTTTGAAGGAGGTTTGTGAAGATAAAGCTCTGTTTCACTCCTCAGCACAAGTCAGGCTGAGCCCTGCAGAAAGGATGGGGCAGAGCCCTGAGCTGACCTTCCCAAGCCTTCTCATGGTCTAGGTGATGCTGCTGGGACTCTGCAAGACATGTCCAGTTCCTGCCCAGCTGTGGGTCCTCCTGCTGCCCCATCACAGCTCTTGTCACTGAAGGTGGATGTGGAAAATGTGCTGGCTGGTGGAGGAAAGCTCATTTGGCACACATTGCAGAGGAACTGCTTTACCTTCTTGTCTGGGAGAAGAAACGAGGTGTAATTCTCTGCTGCATTCAGTCCTGAATTATTGCCTCCGTGGAGTGACAACGTGGGGCCAGAGCCAGGAGCTCCTGGCTAAAATTCCCCCCAGAGGCTGCCATCACTCACCAGGGCTTTGATGGTTGTTTTCAGTGTCACATCTCCTTCCCTGAGGTCCCTGCTGACCCCACAACCCGGACACTGCTCAGTCTGTGACCCTCGAGCTTTTTGTCCTTTTCTCAGGAGTCCTGCATTTTCTAACGAGGAGAGAAAGCTCTGTTGGCTTGGTGGATTCACAGCCTGAGTTGCTGCCATCATGTCGGCCTGTTCTTTCCACGAGCACTAAATTCACTTTAAAAAGAGCCAAGGAGTTTTATGAGGAGAGCCCATCTTTTCATAGGTGTGCCAATATACAGAAACAGTTATTTCACATCTGGGATCTCTCTGTATGGTAAGTGTACGTAATTTTACAACTCATCCACTTTAATAGGTGCCCAAGAATGCTGAAAATAGGACCATAAATTTGCAAGAGATATAACATTTTCATAGAAAAAGAAAATTCAGAAAAAATAAGCAAGGTCTGGGATATTCTGGCACCCATTTGAAAAAGATATTAAAAACCCCAATCCTGCCTTTTATTTTATGACCGTGTATAAGAAAGCTGAAAAATTCCCAACTTCCAGTAAAAGATAAAAGATTAAAAATATACTTCCCCTTATTTTGTAGAAAACTGCTCTGTTAAATCTAAAATTTAAATCATAGTGTTTGATTATCAGCGCTCACCAAGAGGATTACAGAACAGTCATTAAATCTTATTACAAAGCAAAGTGCAGAAAGTAATTGCACATATTTGTAAGTAGCTTAGAATTGATTAAAAATGCATAAAGAAAAACTGGAAAGTTTTCTGCAGGCTCAGAAAGGCTGCTAACCCCTCTGGGTAAACACACAGCAGCTCATCCCGCCAGGAACCTTCTCTGCATCCTCCTGGAGTGGCAAGGGGAGGATTTCTCCCTGGTTTGAGGACAAGGACTCTGTACTCACTGTGATCACTGGAGTTGCTGCGAGCTACAGGAGATAGGGAAGGCCTGCAGCCGTGTTAAAGCCGGGAAGCTTTAGGAGAAGTTTAATTTAAGCTGTTCCTCAGGCTAAGCCTCCCTTTCCCCACCCCCATCCTCCACCGGAGGCTGCTCTGGGGCTGCATTTTCAAAGCGTTGTGTGGGGAATTTAGTGCTCTGGTTCCATGGGTGTTAATGTGATTTTGTGAGCAAATAGCCTCCGCTCCAGCGCGGTGCTGAGCCTGCACTCTGCTCCCAGGGTTTGTGTATTCCTTGTGAGCAAAGGAGCTGTGCCAAAGCAAGGGAACTTTGGAAACATATTTAACTCAGGGTGAGTTAGAGGCACACAGGATTTTGGTTGTTGGCTTTGATGCCTTAAATGGCTACCTAGAAACAGAGACTAGACAGGAATAGGAAAAAAGGATTTATTTGAAAGGCCTTCAGGGTCTCCTGAAGGACACACTCTGGGCTCCAGAGGCTCCTGCCTCAGTGCATCCCAGCATGGACAAGGACAGCTCCCGAGTTCTTCCCACTTGGATCTCAGCATCAATTCCCCAAGCAGAAGCCAGGCAAGGATGGAATTTGCCCAAGCTTGCCCCCCTGTCCCCAAGATTGTGGTTTGCAGTTGTTGGGCCTAGGAGGGTCTGGGTGTCCTTGGAGAGCTGGAGAGGCTTTGTTGTGTGTGTGTGAGCATGAGAGAACAGCACTGAACGAGCTCCATGGAACTGCAGAGTGACACTGGGCAGGGCAGGGCTGGAAACAATATAAAAGTTAAAACCTAAGGCATGAGTTTAGGCCTTTGGGATGTTGGGTGAGGCACCTTCCATGAGCAGGAGGGTGGGATGGGTGAGGTGAAAAGGACACTGAGGGGCTGGAGCACCAGAAAAGGCAATGGAGTTCCGGAACGGTCTGGAGAGTCAGTCCTGTGAAGAATGGCTGAGGGAGCTGGGAAAGGAGCTCAGGCTGGAGAAAAGGAGGCTCAGGGGGGACCTTGTGGCTCTGCACAAGTCCCTGACAGGAGGGGGCAGCCGGGGGGGGTCAGGCTCTGCTGGCAGGGAACAGGGACAGGAGGAGAGGGAACAGCCTCAGGCTGGGCCAGGGGAGGCTCAGCTTGGACACCAGGAGCAATTTGTGCATGGAAAGCGAGGGGAGGCCTTGGCAAGAGCTGCCCAGGGAGGTTTGCAGTGCCCATCCCTGGAGGGGTCCCAGGAAGGGCTGGAGGTGGCACTCAGTGCTCTGGGGACAAGGTGGGCATTGGGCACAGCTTGGCCTGGCTGGGCTGGGAGGTCTTTTCCATCCATCTGTTATTCTGAGTGTACTCACCCTTTGGATGACACAGGACAGAACAGCTTGGACACCTCTCCACCCTCCCTTGTGCTCAGCTGTGTCATGGTGAGCCCCCAGGTCAGCCTTTGCCTAAGCCTTGACAAATGTGGCTCATGACACAATGCGAGGACAGCCTGAACCTCTGCAACCCAGGCCTCAGCATGCAACTTGTTATTTTTAACTTTCCATTTCAGCTCCTCACACATCTTCTCTGGCAGTGTGCAGAATATTCCTGAAATGCTGCATTGTGTCATGGTTTGCCTTTCCTTTCAGATCCACTTCTTTTCCTCTCAGCAAGGGTGGTAGGTGGTGTTTTGGAGGAGATGGAGGTTTTTCCTTGCTTGCTGCTTTTTTCTCTCATTTTATGAACAGTGCTTTCTCTGACGTAAATCATTAAAACCTCTTGTTTTTCAAACTCTTCAGGGAGAGAGCAGGGCCTGTGCATGGGAAGAGAAGGGATGTGCCCTCTCCATCATCACTCCCTTACCACCCAGTGGCTGGACAGTTACAGAGCTGGGATTGGTGTCTTTAACTTCTGGGAATGAGGCACGAAGAGTCCTGGCCTTGAACCTGCAGTGCAGTTTCTCTAGTGGCACCTTTTGGATCCAATTCCCAGAGCCAAGGCAGTTTTGTTATTCCCTGCTGTGCCCAAATCTGGGGATGTCATGGTGAGGGCATGCTGAGTTTCTAATTACCAGTCCCATATTGATAAATTTACACCAGCTCATCTTATTCTTCAGTTTCAACTCTGACAATCATGTGAGAACAGAATTGGAGAAATTACAAAAGATTTTGCTGTTCTGTATTCATTTAGAAAATCTATAAGGGCTTTTGGATAATCTTTACTTGTAACTAGGAGAAAAATGCATATTTTGTCAACTTATCTTCAACTCACTGCATGGGACTAGAGCTGGGTAGCTGTCCTTCAAATTAATATAAACTTAGGAACTAAAGCACTACATAATGAGCTGAGACTATATCTCTCAGAGTTTACTATTGATTTACTGTCCCAACATTTCTGAGAATTATCCAGTGCATAATCTATAGAACCAAATGATTTCTCTGTGAGGCTGCTGCTATTTCTTAAGGTTTTATCTAAAGCCTTGAGAGCTGGTGTTTTTCCTAAAAGCCATGTAAGAATCTTAGTTTTCTTTCCCTACCAAGGAAGTTTCCTGCTAGGAGGAGTGTGGAGAAAACTCACAGATGTGAACATCAGGGGGAAGTGAGGGTGTAAGGGCCAGGGAGCTGGACGTGGAGATGGTCCTGGCACTGGTCATGCCCTCACTGACAGGTGTGTCCTGCATGGTCTGAGCACTGCAGGGCAGACCCAGGGGATGCTGGGGTCTGTCAGCAGCCCCTGATGGAGCAATGTGGTGAGCTAGGGTTTCTTTCCCCATCCAAGGGGGCCAGAAATGGCATTACCAGGTTACTGTGCTGGGCAACCCCACCCCCAACATGCCCATTCAGATGTTCTTATGTCCCTCTTAGGCAATGTTTAGAAGTGACCTGAAGACAATGAATGCATTAAAATCAAGAAAAAATCATGTCCTCCATTTCCTTTGCAAACCATTTACAGCCAGCAGGATTAGTGATTTTTCCTGGTGAGCTTCCACCACCCTGGTCTGTCGGAGACATCCCAAGTCCTCTGGGAAAGGGAGGCTGAGTTAAGCCCAGCACAGAAACCATTAGGTTGCTATGATTGCAAAAGGGTAAATTCCTGAATTAATTCCCAAATGTAGCCTGTAGTCCCCTCTCAGACCCTGTGGGTTCCTGCAGTTTATAACATCAGCAATCAGAGGTCATCCTGTATCTTTTTGTGTCTTGCTCGTTACAGGTTTTCCTAGACAATCCTGAAAAGCACCTGTAAAAATGGATTTTCCTTGGAGTTGCTGCAAGTTCTTGCCATGCTGGTTTTTTGTGACTCAAGAATGGGAACTTCTGTGAGGACATAGTGTGTTTCTATGGACAGAACTTACAAAACATATCTGTTGTATTTCAAATTCTCAATCCATTTGCCCCTATTCAGAAAGCACCAGCTTGACTTGTGACTTCATGTTTTGTAGCAGATCAGAGATTTCAGTGGCCCTTTAGCACCCTGAGATTGTTACTCAGCCCAATTTCAGATCCACTTTTCCTCCTTTCCAGTCAAATCTCAAAGCAATGAAAGAGCTTCCACAAAACCCCAGAACCGAGTTTGCCTTGACATGCAGCTGAGAGAAGCCAGAGACCAGGTGTGACTCTTGCCAAAATGCTTTTGGTCCTGATTTAAGAAACCTTTTCCATCCAGGAACCTCACTTCAGCATGTTTTAAGCACATGGGGAAGCCACGGAACTCAGAATGTTTCTGCTCATATGCCTGAGTGTGATTCTTGTGTGAATCTTGTCCTTTGCTGGTCAGAAGGATTCCTTGTTATTGCTTTCACTGCTCTGCATTATTCTATGCTCACTTATACCATCATTTGTTTATCAACAGCCAAGCAAACTTAAGGAAAACTGCAGTTTGTTTAATCACTGCCTTGAGAAAACTGTAAGCTGATCCTTGTATAAATGAGCAGGCACTAGAATTTGCTTCCACATTCTCAGTCCCTTTGGTAATGCAGAAATTTTCTTTGATTTTTGCCAAGTGGTTTTTTTTTTTTTTACTTAGTGTTTTTAGGTAATCACTATTTAGCTGGCTTATGTTCTTGGATTTTCCTTCTTTTCTCCTTCCCAGGAGATAAATCCAGTAAAATCCTCCCCTATTGAAGTCAGTGGCAAAACTCCCACTGAAGTCAGGGTTTTATTCAGCCAAAGAGTTTCTTGCAAATAAGGTATTTAGATACTGCACTCTGGGGTGATATTCATAAATTTAATGCTGTTTCCTCAAAATAAAAATTCGTATATGTTAGTGAGCATCTGTGTGGCTCCCACAGAAATGATTCTCCTTAAAAACCTATTCACTGTCCTGGAGCTTAATGCTTTCACCAAAATCCATAAGACAGCAGTGAACTCAGCTGCCCTAACTGCTTTACATGGTGCCAATAGCATCATCAGTGGTTTGGAAAGGAAAATAAACAAAAAACCCCACGAATGAGAAGGCTGCCTTCCTGCCCAGACAGGTGGGACACATTCAAATGTGTTACACTGGGGTAGATCTCAGCCAGGCAGTGGTGCCAGATAGAGACTTGTGGATCTGTGGGTGCCTTTCAGGATCAATCAGGTTGGAAGACACCTCCAAGATGATCAAGTCCAACCTGTGACCCATCCCCACCTTGTCCCCAGCCCAGAGCACTGAGTGCCACCTCCAGCCCTTCCTGGGACACCTCCAGGGATGGGGAGTCCAAACCTCCCTGGGCAGTCCCTTCCAGTGCTTAACGACCTTTTCACTGAAGAAATTCTTCCTGATGTCCAATCTGAACCTCAAGTGCAGCTTGAAGACATCTCCTCTTGTCCTGTCCCTTGTTCACTGAGAGCACAGCCCAACCCCAACTGGGCTTCAATCTCCTTTCAGGCAGGGAGCAATAAAGTCTTCCCTAAACCACCTTTTTTTCCAGGCTAAAACACTCCAGCTCCCTCAGCTGCTCCTTATTTTACTTACAGGTAGCTTTAATTAGGCACTGACCCTGGAATTACATCTGCATGAGCCACACTTTGCACTTGGCTCAGGGAATTTTCCAGTGCTGGTCTCACAATGTCTGCTCAGACCTTTGAGTTCCTCTCTGACCCTAGAGTGAAGATCCCCAGTTCATTCCTGCATGAGGCTGCCTGACAGGACATGATTTGTCCCCAGGCAATGGAAATTTCAGGGTGCAACGGGGACCATTTTTTCTGGCAAGGTTCCTTTTGGGGTAAGTTCTCACATTTTGGCTCAGGGCCCCTTTACCTGTGCTGAAATAAGTACTTTAAGAAGGAAACAGAGTTACTTTGTGTTTAAGAGAACATCCACTGCCATGGCAATTATTATTTTTGTGTTATCTAGGTGACATTAAACAGCCAGAGTTGCCTGGACTATGGTGCTGCTGATTAAAAGGAGCTTCTTTAAATTTGAAGGGATTGGGCAGGTTTCAGCAATGTATGTCTGTCTTCCATGCAGACTGGTGACTCCACACAGGGAGATGCACAACGAGAGGTCTGTGATATGACCTAACCTTTAAAAAATGACTGCTGAGTTTGAGTATCTCTGTGCCTCCAGGCCTCTGCGGGCAACGCTCAATATGTCCTGAAAATTATTCCTCTTAAAGGTGTCTTTGGATTGGCTTCCAGGAGGAACAGGCACACAGAATCATAGGTCAGATAGCTGAGATCAGGAACTGCAATTAGAGATGTGCATTCTCACACATGCCAACATGCACAGATATAGATCTGACTGCAGGGTAAATCAGACAGGTAAATTCCACCTATTGTTAAACTGTGTGCCAAACCTGCATAAAATGTGCCTAATTATGCTACATTTTTTCCTAAAAAAAATATGAAGGTAAAATACTACTGTAGTCTTTATACAAGTACTTCAAATGGAATACATAATACAAAATATTGATTCAAGGGGGGTTGGCGTATTGAAAATCAAATGAGTTTTTGCCATTGCTGAGAGCACAGAAGCCCAGTGTAATCAGCCTGTTCAACTAATCATTACAGCAGTGCTGTTTGTGGCACTCTACTTAACAGTCTGTCAGCAATTCTGTGAAAAAAACTTGTTTTCCAGGGATTTTAATTTCGGCTGTAAAAGGCTGCTCCAATGTGAAATTAAAAGTGCATGTAGAGATGTGAAAGAACTCCCCCAACATCTCCACCCAAGTTGCTTTTGAAAGGTTTGATGCTGGGTCACCAAGGACAGCAAGAATTTTGCCTTTTATGTCAGTAGGAGTAGAATTAGGATGAAAGGGTCTTCTGGTGATTAATTGCAGTCAACAGGAGCTTTGCTTTTGACCTTAGCTGGGCTTAGTTTTGCCAATATATTTTAATCACCATGGTGTGGGGAAATCTGAGGTGCATCTTGGAGGGGTATTTTGCCTAAATTTTGTTGTTTTCTCTCTGGTAGAGCCCTTGGGAAAAGCTTTTCTGGTGTGATGCTTTAGTCAACGAGGGCCAGTGCTGCAGCCCAGGTTTCAAGTCCAGTAAAAGCTGTTTCCTTCTGTGCCAAAATGGAGCTTTTCCACCACAGTACTGATGCTGAAAGCTGGCACCAGAGGCAGCAGACTTCAGGACAGGGGAGTAATGGATTAGTTTGAACACTCCTGACTACCCTGCAAGATAAAATTTGACACTCAGCTGGACCAGACCCTGAGCAATCTGATATGATCTTGATGTTGGACCTGACTGGTGGGGGTGGAGGTTGGAGCAGGAACCTCCTGAGGTCCCTCCCCACTTCCATTATTCTGTGTCTCTGGGAAGTTGTGCAAGACTCTGCAACCTCTGCTGACAGAGAGAGCTGGTCAGATCCCAGTTTAGGGTCAGCTGTGAGGATAAAACTTCCTGTCTAGGACACTTAGAGTCACACTGTGCTTTGGTCCCCTGGCACAGGTTGCCCAGAGAAGCTGTGGCTGCCCCATCCCTGGAAGTGTTTAGGTGAGATTGGATGGAGCTCCAAGCAACCTGGGATAGTGGAAATTGTGGTTTGGAGCTGGATGATCTTTAAGGTCCCTTCCATACCAGGCCATCTTACGATTTTAGGGTTATAGATGTGATTAAGCGTGCTGGAGAAATGTATTGGATTGCTGTTCCTTCTCCAAACTGAGTGATTTATCTGACAAGCTCTGGATTCAAATGATTCATTTTTTCTCTCTTTGGGGACCATTTAAAACTTTATTTGTACAAAATTTAACTTGAATTCAAGTGTAGAAGTGCTTCTGAAAATGTTGCCCTGCAGAGTTACATTAGCAGTTGCTCTGGAATTATGTTTCCTTTCATTTTCTCTGTACCACTAAGCTGCTAAAGCTGCATCGATGTTGTGGAGGTTATTGAAAGGTATTTTTTTAGATTTCTTAGACAGTGACTAAGAAATACTATAGAAGCTACAAGAAAATTATCAAAATCAAGGGACATGTGAACAATGCACACCACAATAAATCATGCTAGATATTAATGAGATGCTAATTTTCTACTTGCAGTCATATAATATAAATCACACTAGTCTCTTTGTTCAAAAGAAAGTAAAACTATCAATGTGATGAAAGAAACATCAGTTGCCAAGTAAAAGTAATGAGTTTTTTTGGACATTGGCAAGCCCTCTGAGGCAGAGAGGGGAGAATATGACCCTGGGGAAAATTTGAAGTACGATGACTTTACTTTAATTCCTAAAATGGGACAGGAAAGTCATATTCAAGTTGTGACAGATAATTTATGTCAGAGTGAGGAGGTAAAAATGAACAGACAGAAAGCTGTGTCACTTTGCAATGTGAAATATATTAACAAGTTTACCTCTGGTATAAAAATAAAACAAAAAACCTATTCATCTTTATGGGACCACTCTCTAGATATCTTGCTTTTATATTTAATTTTCTACTGTTTCAGGAAGTTTCTTGCATGTAGAAAAGCCTTTCTCAAATTCCACACAGCCCTTTCCTCCTTGTCTCCTTACATTCATGCACATGTGATCCTTCCCTTACTGGGAGTTTCCAGTCATCTTACCCACCTTTAAAACACTTATTTTCTGCCATCTTTTCTGCCATCCTTTCAGTGGCTGCTGTCTGCCTTTGTTGGATGTGATACTATCTTTTGGTCAGCAGTTGTGTTAATTTTAAGCTTGGAAAAAATGGTTGCTTATAATGAAAAAAAAAAGGAAAGAAACGAAAAGAAAAGGTTGTTGTTCTATGGTGTGGATTTTTAAAAATAAATAAGCACACAAAGAAACTGTAGCTTCTGTGCTCAGCCACTTTGCAGCCTTACACCTTCCTCCTGAGTCAGCTCCTGTGCTTGTTTGCTCCATCATTATCCTGGTGGAAAAATGTCAGAGTGATGGAGTACCTATGAGCAGCTTCCCAGAGAAAAAATAAAGGGATTTGCTGAGCAAGCACGAGATGTGTTCCACAGAGAATCCTAATATCTGACAGCACATCCAGGACAGGAGCAGGTCCCCTTGCAAGGAGGCACCACTAGTGGAAGCAGGACTGTCACAGAAGTAGAACTTCTTACAGGTGCAGGTATATAAATATATATAAAT